>JAODAL010042384.1:0-34885 GCA_025379985.1 Phyllomedusa bahiana | reverse complement strand
AAAGAATGTATAAACACTAATAGTAAAAGAGAACTTCATTCTTAACATTTAAACCAAACGGAGCAATGGTAATAAGAGTCCAGATCCAAAAAGCCTCATGGTTTCTTCGATGATATTCCAAATTGCCACCAAATCTACCTAATGAAACCTTCTTACTAGCAAAGCTACTAAAACAATTCACATTGGAATGAACATCAACAAAGTGAGGCACTGCACCTGAGATATTACGTCCTGCAGGGTGACTGATATTATTTAAATATTCGAGAATTCTAGTTTTGAACTTACATGAAGTGCAACCTACATAATCCAAATTGCATGTTACATCGTATCATATAAATTACTGATACTGTATTACAGTTTAAATACTGTTTAATATCATAATTACGTTTATTAACTGAAACATTTTTAGTAGAGATTATAAAATTGCATACTTTGCACGGATGACTGCCACATCTGTAAAAACCCTTTGTAGCCAACCATGTAGCTTGTGAGGAACCAGATGTAAATTCATTGGGGGATAATACATTTCCTCTGATATTGGGACGTCTTGCTACCAACAAATAAGCTTTTTGTCAGATTTTTTAATGATGCATCATCTTCACATAATACCGGTAAGTATTTATTGATGGTTGCTTTTACATAGTTACATAGTTTGTAAGGCTGAAAAAAGACAAGACATCCGTCCAGTTCAGTCTATTTTGCTAAAGTGTTGCTAAAGTGTTGATCCAGAGGAAGGCAAAAAACCCCAATGAGTTAGAAGCCAATTGTCCTCATTTTAGGGAAAAAAATTCTTCCCGACTCCAATCTGGCATCAACGACCCTTCTCCAGAATCCTAGACACTATAACTTGTTATATTATTACGCTCCAGAAATGCATCCAAACCCTGTTTGAACTCTTATTGTATTCACCATGACAAGTTCCTCTGGCAGCAAATTCCACAGTCACACTGCTCTAACAGTAAAGAATCCCTTTCTATGTTTATGTATAAACTTTCGTTCCTCAAGATGTAGAGGATGCCCCCTTGTTCTAAATACAGTCCTGGGTATAAATAAATCTTGGGAGAGATCTCTATATTGACCTTTGATGTATTTAAACATATTTATTATGTCCCCCCGAATCCATCTTTTCTCTAAACTAAATAACCCTAATCTTGCTAATCTTTCTGTGTACTGTAGTCCACCCAGTCCTTTTATTATTTTTGTTGCCTACCTTTGTACCTGTTCAAGCTCTACCATGTCTATCCTGAGCACTGGTGCCCAAAACTGTACACAATATTCCATGTGTGGTCTAATCAGTGACTTATATAATGGGAGAATAATGTTCTCATCATGTCATCTATGCCCCTTTTAATAAACCCCATAATCCACACCATCAATACCCAAAATTTAAGTCCAAAAGGACATCTCATTAATTTGTATATTATGAGTGAAGCTAAGATTCAAAGGATTGCTGTCGATATAATCAATAATGAGAGGTGTGGCAAATACAGGGCCCCACCATATAAACAGCAGGTCATCAATGTATCTGCCATACCACTCTGTATCAGCAACAAAGCAATTATTATAGGAATAAATGCACATCTGCTCCCACCATGACATGACGTGATTGGCTAATGAGGGTGAACATTTAGGGAGACATGTATGAAAACTGTCTTGGTCTAATACTTTTCTTGTTGTCCATAGCAACCAATCATTCACAGGACCAGGTTTGTTAATTATGGTGGCCTGGACAAAAAACCACCCCAAAATAAGGACAATAACAGCCCCTCTTATTAATTATTCAATAAGTCACAGCAAAACTAAGAGGCATAGGGCCACACTAATACTCAAATAAAACTTAACCTTTAATGTCTATATAATAAAATACAGAAAAACTAACCCTATTACACTCTATTACGAAAAACTGCCTACAAAAAAAGGGAACCCGCCACGAAAAGGGCGACCCTACAGCACAACTCCTGGCAAAAATCCCTAACAATCCCTAATAAGGCCAGTAATTGTAGTGTTACTGTTGGGATAGACATACAACTCCCAGATAAATACTTCAAAAAACCTCCAACGCGTTGCCCCCACGGTTCTTGGGTTTATCAAGGAGTATAATGAAGAAAGACAAATACAGATAAACAGTTATTAACTGTTCTACTAATAAAGGCCGATAATAGCCCCTTAAGTACGGCAGTATACTCACAGTATAGATAAACGACACAATGGAATACACCAACCTGGACACTAGAGTATCAATCACAAGATGTCAAATAGTCCAGAATTAGAATGGTAAAGGATATCAAACATTTAGGGCATCATGATAGCGATGAACCTGCAGTAGGACAGGCTGATAAGCATAGCATAAGCAGACCATAGCAACCAATCGGCATTCCCCGTTCATTTCATATAGTGCTCTGAAGAAATGAACGGGGAACCCTGATTGGTTGCTATGGGCAAGAAGAAAAGTCTTAGAACTAGACAGTTTTCATACATTTCCCCCTTAGTGCTAATCGAGATACTTCCGAGTTGTAAATAAAAATTACCATCAGAAAGAAAAAAATTATAAATTTAAGAACAAAAAATTATAAATATTTAATGATAAATTATTGAGCATATATATTACACAAAAAAAATCCCAAAATACTACACATATTAGGTATCCACACAACCGTAATAACCTAGAATTAATCTAATAGGTTATTTAGTGTGAAATATGAATGGTGTAAAAAATAATTAAAACTAAATAAAAATTGAAAAGAACATTTAAAAAAATTCTGCTGTAATTTATATGTAAACTCAAACTATGCCCCCGCATAAAACAAAATTGGTACGACTGTTGAAACCCAGGGAGGCAAAAACTAAAAAATGTTGCTGGACATTAAGGCCTTTTTCAGGCGTGGAGCTTAAAGGGGTTGTCTCACTACATTGACTAATCTTACCGCAGTCCTGCTTTCTCGGTTTCTTTTTTGAATTTAGAGGTATGTTTACTGGCTACTACCGGCCTACAGTGACAAGCTACTGAGGACACCAGGTCTGCAGCTATAGTGACCAACACTGACAGACTATCAGGAGAGATCAAACAAGTCTGTAGCTATAGCGACCTGAGGAGCTGTTAATGGACATATATAGCAAAGTGACTTCTTTTTGCAAGATCTTTAACATAAAAAGCAATCCTTGTAGTGAAACAACATCTTTAAGGCTTAAAAGAAATTAGTCTGACAATGTAACATAGGTAAATCCAACCCTATTTGTAATATAATGCTATTACCCTAACCTCTCCATTAACTCACATTTTCTCTTGCCAACCCCGGTGATTTTCTTTCATGTTTCTATAAAGCACAACCACCCCCTAATGATTTCATTGGTTCCCGCTGAATAATGATTATGTCATTGGTGGTCAGATTTGCAGGATCTTGTATTTTGCCACATGCACAGACCATCCCAGCTCCGACCATCGCATCATCAGCCTAAGTGATTAGAACAGCTCATGGGCTTATACAGAAGGAGGAATGGTCCAAAATTCCTACTAACTATTGTGAGAAGCTTGTGGAAGGGCTACATTTTAACGGCAATGCTACCAAATACTAATGAAATGTATGTAAACTTTTGACTTTGCAGAAAGCAATAAAAATGCCTTAAAAATTCTCTCTCTCATTATTCTGGCATTTGGCAAAAATAAATAATTTTGGTTCCTAATTGATCTAAAATGGGTAAGGTTTATTCTGATAATAATATATGCATAATAATATGCATATGTGTCTTTTTATATAGAGAGAGAAAGAAAGGGATAAAGATATAGAAAGATAGAGAGAAAGAAATGAGTAAACAAAGTGAAAGGGATAGACATAGAAAGGGACAGATAAAGAGAGAAAGGGAGAGAGAGAGCAAAAGGGAAAGGAAAGAGAGACATAGAAAAGGAGAGAGAAAAGGAAAGGGACAAAGAGAAAGTAAGAAGAGCGAGGGAGAGAGAAATCGATAGAGAGAAAAATAGAGATAGACAGAAAGGAAGAGAGACATTTGTAAAGAGATATACAATTACAAAAAGAGTGAAAAATAGAGTAGGAAATAGTGAGAGGAGTCTTTATCCAAAAAAACTATTAGTTTTGTGTTCAGTTTACACTGTATGTTGTATAGATTTTTTTAGTTAATACATATACAATGACCAAAAGAAAAAAAGGGTACAGTATCTCCGCATGTCACCACTGTATAAAACCAACATATTGTTATGTATCAAAATAATCTACCAAGACATATATGTTGCAAGTCAGCTCACCTGGATGTTTGATGCAGGAGGAACGCCCGGGCAGGCAAAAAGCAACCTCGCACTGAGGGAAAGAATCCAGAAAGGAAAAAGTCCAGCGTACACCTCCTCAATCGATTTGTAGACGTTCCACAATGTTTATTAGAAATCTTTTTAAAAACTAATGCATAATTATTCCAGGATAAATCGCATCATGTTGACGCGTTTCGGAGATAAAATCTCCTTAATCATATGACATATGTTACACATAAAAAAATATGAGAGGAAACAAATTATTCATACAGTATGTCTACCATAAAGTGACTAAACTAAAGTAACTACATTTTTTTCCAAAATCACAGAAGATCACAGAACAATGGCTTCTACAAACTTCCAAACAATCAATTTAGAGGACTGGGTTAAAAACATTGTGGGAAAAAAAAGATCAGTAACAAATGTTTTACAAAACATTTTGACCTTTAGGCAAACGACCCAGTGAGCATTTTGATAACAAACTCCTGCCTGGAGATTGCTTAATGTATTTCATCCATCCATAACTCCACCAGTAACTGCTTCTTCTTCATAAGAGTCTGCATTGCAGAGCATAGAAGGGGTTAGTGTTAAAGACTTTTGTCCTCAACCATTACTGAACTATCTTCCTGGTAACACAATACATGATAGCAGAAAATCCGCTGGAGCTACTGCACCATTGAATGTTAACTATAGAAAAATGATGCCGCAATCTCAACAAGTGTATGGAAGTCAAATGTATACATAACAAATGCCGCTAGTAGGTTTGATCCAACAAACATCAAACAATTCCAAAGAAGCAGAAAAAAATAAAGAAAAGTGGTTGACATATCAACCAATACAGATGTTTTTTGGGACAATTATCAACAATGCCTAATGATTAATCAAGTCATTGAACATAATCAACTGATTGTTCAGCAAATACCAAAAAGGCGAAGTAAGGGAACTTTGTGCCTCTGTCTTACAGACAAATCTAAAATCGGTTTCTACCCCCCCTCAAATAATGAAAAAAAAATTAATTTCCTGCCTACACTGACTCAAACAAAAAGAGTAGCCCATTATTGTATCTATTTCAAAGAAGGTAGAGCAGAAAGGTTAGATAATAAGTTACTGTCACAATCCAACAGTGTCAGTATACACTGACCCGTCGATCATCGGTATATGGCGGATCTTCTGGGCCCCTGTGAGTGTAGATGGTGTAATTCGCAGAGGCCCAGACAGGAAAGGATAGCAGGTGCTGGTACAGACAACAGGACGCTGCAGGTGTAGCCGTAGACGGATAGCGCAGTCCCAGGAGAGTAGCCGGATTGGTACAGCGACAGAGATACAGCAGGTATATAGCGGACTGCTGCAGCGACAGGTGTTCAGCAGATAGCTCTCTGGAAGCACACAGGAAAATGCAGGTAGCATACCGGAACTTTTTCAGAAAGAGATTGATGCGGAAATTCGGGACTTTGACCCGTTTAAAAATAACAACATTTATTAATAGTAATTATAAAAGCATAATGATCCAGACAACGGCATCTCCCCAAAAGAATGAGCGATAGTCAAAAGAGAAAAGGTTTATGCGTTTCGGGCACTCAAATGCCCTTACTCATAACAATAAACATGTCTAAAAACATCCTTTATATACAATACATAATTACACCAGATTCACCTACCTGTGTGCCGCCTGGTACGCATGCCATGCCAGCTTCCGGCTAGATAGAAACCGGAACTGCGTCACAGGCCTGCGCAATGAGAATCATGAAAACGTTTGGGTACTGGCAACAGCCAGTACAGACATGCGCAATAGGCACCAAGAACCGGATTAACAAAGATCGCTGGCATTGCGCCCTATGTGCATATAAAAATATATATTGAATGCGTATCGGAAGGGCATAACACAGGAGGGTATACGATTGGACATCTATTCAGTGCATATTTGCTAGTAAAAATACTACTATTGTTAGAAAAGAAGAAAATTGAAGGTATGAATACTTATAATGTTAGTAATGAAACATAATTTCTTTTCTATGGTTTAAACCTTTGGGATAAATAGTATCTAATGTCATGATCCAAAAAGCTTCTCGATCATGCAATAGATTTTCAAGATCACCTCCTCTCATTGGTTTTAAGATCTTATCTATACCTATAATTTTTAGATTTTCATCATAACCATTATGTATGTCTATGAAATGTTGTGAAAGCATACAGGAACACAGATACAGCAGCGATACAGCAGCCAAGTGGTCAAGCTCTATGTAGGAAGACAACAACAAACTGATGCTGGAGCAAGTTCCTTATATAGCCAGGAGTCACAGGTTACAGACAGGAAATTTGGACACTGCCCCTTTAAATGGTCGTGCACTGCCGTGAGTGTGCCCTAGGGGGCGTGCACACATGACGCAGCAGCCGGAGCAGGAGCATGAGCTGGTGAGTAATCCCAAGTGGCGGGGAACGCCACCGGAACCGAGACAGGAGCCGGGACAAGTAAGTAAAGCACAGGGGCCGCAGTAGAGGCATGGTCACTACCGTGATCCGTGACAGCAACCGCAACGTGCACCATGACAGTTACCAGAAGCACTTTCCCAAGAACCTCTAGATTCAGTAAATTTTAATAATGATAGAAATACAGATCTAGAATTTGTGTATGCTAAAGACCATTTGTGAATGAATAATATCTTTGAAAGCAATAAGAAAAAAAATACTTCTATTCCTCTACACAGTGAGCCAAAATGTTACATTGGTGCTTTTTGCCATGTTTCACCAGTATCTTTTACACCGCGGCATTCATTTAATAAGCTTCCATGTTCAAGCAAACAAAACTTGCCTTATCTTGATGATTTGGATACTGGAGAAAATTCAGAAGAAGACGCTGATCCAAATTTTAACCATATAGAGCCGGAATGTGAAGAAGATGAAGACCTAGACATAGACAAGATATTTATGACGACTCCAAAAGTGATGACTTTTGACCAAACAAACTTTTTAAATTTTTCCCAGCCCATTAGATTTAAAATAAAACCAAAAGTGAGGGGTTTTTTGGGCCAATTTTTCATCAATACAGATTCGGGATTTTCCCTTTAAAAAAGGGGACCATCAAATAAGGATAAAACAAAAGGTTTTTTTTTAAAAAATTATTTAAATTTAAAAAATCAGGTTTGGAATTAAAAGATAATATCAAAATTTTTATTACAAAAAAATAGTGTGTTTTTTTATGTAATTTTGGTGAAAAATGGTTTTTAAAAAAGATTAAGGGCCACATGTTGAAAACGTCAAGGTTTTAAAACTCATTTTTTTTTTGCCCCATACAACCAAATTCAGAGCGCCCCCTCTTTTTTTTCCCAGACCCACTAAAAAAAAGGGGAAGAGGGGCCTCTGTTGGTTGTTTTGGGGAACAAAAGGGGAGTTTTTAGACCTAGACAGTTTTTTTCCATAAGGGGGCCCCTTTAAATTTTATGGTTTTCCCTTTGGGGGGGGGGGGTTTTTAAATTTGGGTTAAAAAATGCCCTCACCAAATTAGAGAAGCAGGGGGGAAAAAGAACAGAGAACCCCAGGGGAACAAACCCCCGGGTCCCCAAAAGCGTGCTGGGATGCCAGGAAAATTTTCAAACCTGGTGCAACCCGTCGTTTTAAAACCCCCTGGTCCAGGTTCTCCCTTATCCAAAGCAAAAAGACCCTAAATTTGTTTTTTTAAAAAAAAACAAAATCTTTTTTGGTTTTGTTTTTAAAAAATGCTGGGTGTTATTTGTTCACTTTACTTTTTTACCCATGGGGGGCCGGCTTAAATCCCAAAATTAAACCCAAAATACAAAAAAAAACCACCTCTTGTAACCGGGGGATAAATAAAGGGAGCATATATTTTGAGGATTTTAAAAACCCCAAAAACATAAGATTAAAGAAAAAGAAGTTTAAAAACAGACTTTAGACAATGTAAGGGGGCCTGTTTTCTAAGGTAAAACCAAGGAACATTAGGGTCAATAAGACTTTGAAATACAACCCACTAAAGGTTTACAAACTTTGCTTTAAATCAAAATTTGATGTTTGAAAAATTTAAAATAAAATAGGGCGTAAAATTTTGACATTTTGTTCCCAATTACTATTTCAGGGGATTAGAAACAAAGGTATTCGGAGAAAAAATTTTTTTTCCACCCCTTTTTTTGGGGGGCAGTTTTGGCTTTTATTTTTTACCATAAAAAAACATAAACCAAGGGGTTTTGGCCCAAAACCTGCAACAGAAATATCCCACGGTTCTTGTGAAAAAATTTATAATCTTTGAGAATTTTAAAACAAAGGAATACAGCAAACAATTGGATACTTTGTACACCTGGCTTTCAATGCATTGCTGGCAATTGACTTTTGGGACTCAAAAATGTGTTTCCGGGAATTTTTGGGTTTGATTTCTTTAGACTTTCCCATGATGTTAAACACAAAAAGCAGGGGTTTTTTGGGTTTGGTGATTTAAAATACATCCACAGGTGTGTCTCTAATTAACTTAGATGTTGCCAATAAAAGTTCCAGAAGCTTCCAAAGACATGACATCATCATATAGGCAGTTCCAAATTGTTTAAATTAGTAACCCTAGTGTATGTAAACTTTTGACTTTGCAGAAAGTAATACAAATGCCTTAAAAATTCTCTCTCTCATTATTCTGGCATTTGGCAAATACAAATAATTTTGGAAATTCTAACTGACCTAAGGTTTATTCTGATTACGTGTCAGATAAGGGGAAAAACTGTAGGCAAGACACACTTGTCATTGTTTTCCTCACCTGGTTGCCACCACACACACTTGATGGCATCTGAACCAAATAAGTTTATCTTGGTGTCATCAAGCCGCAAGACATGGTTCTAGGAATACATGTCTTTAGTCTGTTTTTCTTTAGCAAACTGTTTGTGGGCTTTCTTGTGCATCTTCTTTAGAAGAGGCTTCCTTCTGGGGCGACAGCCATGCAGACCAATTAAATGCAGTGTGCACATGGTCTGAGCATGACAGACTGACCACCCCACCTCTGCAGCAGTGTTGGCAGCTTTCATACATCTATTTTGAAAAGACAATCTCTGGATATGATGCTGAGCACGTGCACTCAACTACTTCTGTTGATCAGGCGAGGCCTGTTCTGAGTGGAACCTCTCTTGTTAAACTGCCGTACAGTCTTGACCACCAGGATGCAACAAATCTTTTTTCAGCTCCTCAGATAATTCTTTGCCATGAGGTGCTATGTTGAGCTCCCAGTGACCAGGATGTGAGAGTGATAACACCAAATTTACTACACCCTCTCCCTGAGACCTTGAAACACTAATCACATTATACCATGGAGGGAAAATGGCAAATTGGAAAAAAAAATCACTTTCACTCAGCGGTGCACTCACTGTTGTTGCCAGCAGTTTAGACATTGACAGCTGTGCATTGAGTAATTTTGAGAGCACACTAAATTTACACTGATGTATATATATATATATATATATATATATATATATATATATATATATATATATATATATATATATATACTATACACAGTATTAAGAGGTCTGGGATTTTTATTGTAGGTACACTTCAACTGTGAGAGGCAGAATCTAGAAAAAAAATCCAGAAAATCACACTGTATGTTTTTTAAATGATAAATTTGCATTTTATTACATGAAGTCAGTATTTGATACAATAGAAAAACAGAACTTCATATTTGGTACAGAAACCTTTGTTTGGAATTGGAATGCTTCCTGTAGTTCATGACCAAGTTTGCACACAGTGCAGCAGGGATTTTGGCTCACTCCTCCATACAGATCTTCTCCAGATCTTTTATGCTTCGGGGCTGTCGCTGGGGTTCATTGAGTTTCATCTCCCTCCAAACATTTTCGATTGGGTTCAGGTCTGGAGCCTGGCTAGGCCACTCCAGGACCTTGAGATTCTTCTTATGGAGCCCCTCCTTAGTTGCCCTGGCTGTGTGTTTCGGGTCATTGTCCTGGTGGAAGGCTCAGCCACTACCCATCTTTAATGCTCTTATTGAGGGAAGGAGGTTATTGACCAGAGGAGGGTAGGTTAGCAGTTGTGCCATACTCCTTCGATTTACGGATGATGGATAGAACAATTCTCTGTGAGATATTTAGAGCTTGGGCTATATTTTAAAAACTAACCCTGCAATACACTTTTCCACACCTTTATCCTGAGCTGTCTGGTGTGTTCCTCTGTTTTAGATGGTTTGTTACTAATATTTCTAAAAACCCTTTTGGAGGCCTTTAAAAACCCAATGTACTTTTACGGGGCATAATTGACTAAAGATTACTGTAGTTACTAATTTAAATAACTTTAAAGGAAATTTGCTCACAATTTTTTTTGGGGGTGTTGAGATTTACGGAAGCTAAATTTTAAATTTTGCCCCCCAACTGTGATACCAAATTTTTTGGGGGGTTTTCTTTTTATCTATAATTATTTTCCGCGAGTCTTTTGCCGTCTTTTGAAGAAGACATGCACACTTTTGATGGTGGGTGGTGGTTAAGAGTTTAATAAAGCTGTGGCCATTTTGACACAAAAATAACGTTTTTTGCATTTATTCTAGTTTATGCTTGTGGTAGTGTGGGGGAGTAAAGGCCCATCCCAAAAGTCAGGTGTATGCACTGTATATATGATTTTAGGTTTGCGGCATATAGCTGCCTTGTAAATTTAAGTTTTCTATTATGACATTGGCCTTCACCAACGATGTGCAGTGTTATCCTCTGAACTACAACTCTGCCTATGCCACTGAATTACCTATTATACATAAAGAGTGGCTAATTTATATGTAGACCAATCTGGAGAGGGACATGTCTCCCTTTGGAAACAGATGAAATTGGATCATGTTCTGTGTAAAAGTCAAGGTCAGAGTTAGAGATGTGGAAAAAGGGTTTAGTGGAGCAGGAGGTGCTCCCTGCTGGCACATGAGTTACATCTTGACAGGCACTTTCAGCCTAGGGCTCGCCATGATGACTGTCTTTCATTGTCTATGACAGGTGTATTCCTCCTGCAGCAGCAGATTCAGCCACAGCAATGTAAACTATTATTAATGAGTAAATCAGCACTAAGATTTCTAGAATTAATAAGCATTTATGATAAACATTCTCCAATGTTGTCCTGTATCTTTTATAAATGATAGCTTCAATTTGTGAAAATAAACCATTTAAAAAAATAAGTCTAAAAAAGATATGTTTTTTTGCACAGTAAAAAACCATATTTATCGTAAAACCCAAGAAATTGTTCTGATTGCACAAGCAGTGACATCTCTTTATTTGCTGCTTGTCAATATACTTTTTTTTTTACAGAAGAGCAATGGTTTGCCTGTGATCCAGTCTGTGACATCACTTGTATGTGAAGTAGATGTAGCTACAAAAATATCCTTGTTATCTTAATAGGCTCAAAATTCTGCGCTGATTAACTTCCTCACATATCTTTATAGTGGATGGAGTTCTGTTTTTCTGATCCACAGCTCCAAAACCCCTGAATATATGTTTATTTTAAAGATAACATGCTGGCAATCTTAATCCACTCCTAGAGTGAGATTAGGAGCTTAGTGCATGCTGTTTATGCATTGAACTCAATAATGCCACAATATGCAGCACGTTCCTAGGTTTTTTCTGGTGACGCATGTAAACAGTATTTTTGTCTACGCAGGCGATTCAGAGCTATGTATCAGCAAAATAGATCTTTGGCTGCTAGAAATATTAATTAAGAAATTAATCAGCACTGATATTCGAATAAAAAATGTCATAATACTAAAAGGTAGAGGTTCACTTTAAAGGGGTATACCATCCCACACATTTGTCAGTTACTAGTATATATATATATATATATATATATATATATATATATATATATATATATGTACACATACATACGGTGCTGAAAATAAATCAGTTCCGAGGAAAATCAGTGTTGTGTGAGCAAGGATGCTGATTTTCCATTAGAAAGAATGTAACGTGGATTGCAGTCTGATTGGATGCTAAGTCCATGCTAGAAGCCTAAATCAGCCGGGTGAACATACCCTTAAGGTCTGCCTACTACCAACTAAGATACTAGTTACTATGGCAAAGTAATATTTAGATCAAGGTCAGATTGGCACACCAGAGTACCAAAGAATCTTTTGGTGTACCCAGTGTCTTACACAAAGGTCATAATGGCCCACCCCTTTCTTTTGCCATCTTTCTGTTGGGGTCCCCCAAGGGTCAGTCCTGGGCTCACTACTCTTCTTTTTCTATACCCTTTGCCTCAGTGAACTCATAGCATCACATGACTTCCATTACCACTTGATGCCACTCAATCCAACATCTCTGGCCCAACTCTCTGCTTTCTAGAATCCCAGAGCATCTTTCACCATTTCCTCACCATATCCCCCTTCTCCTCCTGCTCTAAAAAACGTAATATGGAGAAAACGGAGTTCATCATCTTTCCCCCATCTCAATACACCGATCTATTACATCTGTGACTCCACACTCTCCCCAGTCCAACAAATCCGTTACCTTGGGATAACCCTTGACTCTATCCTGTCCTTCAAACCACACATTGAAGCTCTGACCACCTTCTGCTTCCTCTACCTGAAAAATATTTCCCGAATCTGCTTCTTTCTTGACTTCAACTCTCCAAAATTGCTTGTTCATGTCCTCATCATCTCATACCTGGATTACTGCAACACTTTTCTGTGGCCTCCCATCTATACCTTTTTCCCTTTTAAATCCATCTGACCATCCTCCTCACTACTCCCTCCTTTTCCCTTCTCCAATCCCCCAGGGGCCACCCATTCCCCAAAAATTAGTTCAACGAAAACCAGACAAAAGGGCTCTCCATCACCCTCCCCTCCATACTTCTCTGCCTTAATCTCCCTATACCTCCCCTCACGCAATCTTCACTCCTCACTGGATCTTCTTCTTTGCTTTCCTCTAGTCAGCACCTCACAGAACCATCTCCAAGATTTTTCTTGTGCTTCCCCCATACTCGGGAAACTCTTTAATAAAAATACTTAGCCCACTCCACCACCTTTGTAGTTCAAATGAAACCTAAACCCATCTTTACGTAGCCAAAACCCTAAAATGACCCTGCTGCCATTACACATAAAACAAAACCTCTGCCCCCAAAAAACTTCTGTCCCCCCTTCTCCATTGTTTTGTAAGCTCTTGGGGCGGGGCCTCTCCTTCGTATCATGTGACTTACTGTTCTTTTATTTGTTTTTTATTGTATTTTTCTTTATTTTTTACCGTCTTATAAGACCTTTTTTACAGGCCCTGGAAAATTTAAAGACGCCTAAGAAAAAAAAGAAATAAAAAAAAACCCCATTTGGTTGTTTGAAACAACCAAACCCATCAATTTAGAAACCCTAAAAAAAATATGTCCTTTTTAGTAGACTTGGTTCACATTTCCAATGTATTACCGATCCGGGTTTTTCCAAAACCATTCCCTTTACCGGTTCGGGGGGGGGGGGGGGTTCATTTTTTTGGGGAATATTTTTTTTTGCACCTTTTTGGGCCCCCTTGGTACCAAAAAATTGAGCTTTTGGGTTGCAACACCTTTATCTTTTTACAAAAATTGGGGCTTTTTGAGGGAAAAGGGGGCCCAAAACCCGTTCCATGGTTTACCAATAAAGGGCCCTTGATTAATTTCAAGAGTGAACATGATCAAGGTATGTCCATTGAAAACCGCTTCACATGGTATGCTATATGGATTTAGGGTGTTTTTTGCTTGTGGTTTACAGTCAGAAACGTGTCCCATTCATTTCTATGTGGTTTTGGATGCAGATCTGCATTAAAAACCACATACAAATGTTTGAGGTGCGATTTACACAAGGTTTTTAGCCATCGTCATTGACATCAACAGTAAAATTCCACGCGTTTTCCGACCAAAGAATAAACATATGGCAATTTTTTTTACTGTTAAAATTCTGACCACCGAATATACACGTTGTATAAACTTCAACACATATTTTCTATTGATGGGAATGAGCTACATTTGTTTTTAGACAAGTATCTCAAGACAGATAATCCGTGTGGATTCTGACTTGAAATAGTCGTCGTGTGGACAGAGCTTTAGGGGATCAATGAAGTATGGAGAAGATAACTCATAAGTGTGGGGAGGCGGCTTGAAAAGTACAGGATGTGTCCCGTGTAGTGCACTTTAACATTGACATTAATTCTGTTCAAATAGGCAGCATTCTGAATTGTTCAATATTCTATCACAGAAATGAATAGTAGAGACGATTAATCAATGCATTCAATCTGCTAAGTATAAATCCCTTGCTGCCAACGCAGTAAGACGTCTAACAAAGACTGAGAGGACTGGCTGTTTGTATTGAATCATCTGGGATTTGAAAGTACAGCGATCTGTTTAGTTACCTGGAGACCAGAGCTGCTGTTGTAGCGTCAGCTGTAAAAGTTTTATGTGGAGCGGCCTGAAACTTGATAGAGGATTTAATTTTATACAAATTTAAAGAAATAGTGCACTTAGGGGGACATGCAGGAAAACTGTCTATACTGCTCTGGAAAAACTAAAGGGGAGCACTAATGGGTTGCTATGGACACCAAAGAAAGTCTTAGACCGAGACAGTTTTCATACATATGGCCCTTAGAAACCATCTTCTGGTGGTGTTATATGCTCCATCCATAGCTTGGGGCTCTAACAAAAGCAAAGACAACCACTTACAACCCTGGACATCACAAAAAATCTGGATTCCTCCCTGCCACCCCAGGACAGCGGGACAGGGGTCCCAAATCAGGATTGTCCCGCCCAAATCAGGATGGTTGGATGGTATAATAATTGACATATTTTATTACACTGTTGCTCCCTTTGTGATTCTCCCAAGTGCAGCAAGTGTGACCTTGGCTTCAACAGCAGCTCTTGTGTATAGCAGACTACAGCTCCCATCATTCATTTCTGATATCTATTCCAATGTCCCCCCCCCCCTTGTATTCTTGTGGCAAGGGAAGAACACGTGTCCACCCTATTGTGCATCTCATATTGTGCTCTCCCACTGCTAAATCTCACACATTAGTTCCTAGTTACATCCCCTCCTATCCCTTGCTGCTTCAAAGATACAGCATCTTACAAAGGTGAGTACACACCTCACATTTTCGTAAACATTGTATTATATGTTTTCATGGGACAACACTGAAGATATGACACTTTGATACAAGGTAAAGTAGTCCGTGTACAGCTTGTCTAACAGTGTAAATTTGGTGCCCTCAAAATAACTCAACACACAGCCATCAATGTCTAATCTGCTAGCAATAAAAGTGAGTACACACCTAAGTGAAAATGGATAAACTGTGCCCAATTTGCCATATTCCCTTCATGGTGTCATGTGACTTATTATTGTTACAAGGTCTCAGGTGTGACTGGGGAGCAGGAGTGTTAAATTTGGTGTTATCGCTCTCTCATACTGGTCACGTGAAGTTCAACAAGGCATCACATGGCAAATGATTCTCTGGGGATTTGGAAAAAAGAATTCTTGTTCTACATGAAGATGGCCTACACTATAAGAAGATTGCCAACACTCTGTAACCAAGCTGCAGCACAGTGACCAAGACCATGCAGCGGTTTAACAAGACAGTACATGTGCTCAGCGTCATATCCAGAGATTGTCTTTTCAAAATAGAAATATGAGTGCTAACAACATTGCTGCAGAGGTTTTATGGGTTGGGGGGTTGGTCTGTCAGTGCTCAGACCATACACCGCACCATGCATCAAACTGCTCTCCATGTCTGTCGTCCCAGAAGAAAGTCTCTTTTAAAATTATTCACAAGAAAACCCGTAAACAGTTTGCTGAAGACAAGCAGACTAAGGACATTGATTACTGGAACCATGTTTTGTAGTCTGATGAAACCAAAATAAATGTGTTTGGTTCAGATGGTGTTAAGCGTGTGTGGCAGCAACCAGGTGAGGAGTACAAAGACAAGTGTGTCTTGCCTACAGTCAAGCATGGTGCTAGGAATCATGGTTTGGGGCTACACGAGTGCTGCCGGCTGTGGGGAGCTACAGTTCATTGAGGGAACCATGATGGCCAACATCTACTGTGACATACTGAAGCAGAGCATGATTCCTTTCCTTTGGAAATTGGGCCACAGGGCAGTATCCAACATGATAATGACCCCAAACACACCTCCAAGACAACCACTGCCTTGCTAAAAAAAAAAAGCAGGGTAAAGGTGCTGGACAGGCCAAGCATGTCTCCAGACCTAAACCCTTCTGAGCATCTGTGAGACATCCTAAAACGGGAGGTGGAGGAGAGCAAGGTCTCTAAAAAACCACCAGCTCTGGGGGTTTGTGTAATGGAGGGGGGGTGCAAGAGGTTTAAGTGGCCTGAAACCCTTTAAAAGCCCCTATGAAAGCCTTTCCCAAAGGATTTAAAGGGGGTGTGCGGGAAAAAAAAGGGTTTGGCCAAAAAAAAATATTGCCCTTTAGCCCAAAAATTTGCCCCTTTTTTCCATTTGCGGGGGGTTTGGCTAAATTTTTGTTGCCAGTGATTTAGACATTGATGGTTTGTTGTTTAATTTTTGAGGGCACACCAAACTTAAAATTTGTTATACAAGCTGTACACTGACTACATGGTTTCCAAAGTATAAAACCCCTTCAGCGTTGCCCCAAAAAAAAGGGGCAAAATTACAAATTTAAAAAATTTGGGGGGGGTTTATTAATTTTGTGAAAAAAACTGTAATAGCTCACCCATTTATTTTTTTGGTACTGAGCATGCCTGAGCAGGGAAAAATTTAAAACCCTAAACCCTCCCAGGTCATTCCCCCTTGGCAAAAAAGCTAAAAATTTTAATTTTAAGCCAGTACTTTGTGACTGGTTATGTAGAAACTTCTAAAAATATTCAATTATTATATATTGAAGATTTTTACTCTGTGCCGCACACTTTCAGTAGGAGCCACATTTTGTAGATTGGAATACCCCTTTAACAATAAAAGTGACAGATATTCTTGATCCATGCCAAACTATCCTTATCAAACAGTAATGTGGTTGCTTGCCCATACAAATGTGATCATTTAAAACCAGCCTATAAACTAAGCCTATAAAAGCACCCAATTTTATGACCCTACACCAAAACCCACTGCAAATAAAACCCCGGAGGTCTTTGGGTGTGGGGAAATTACATGAAATAAATAACTACACTCACCCTTTTCTATTTTACATGACAGTATAAATGTCTTCAACATTCTGCTCGGTACCTGCATATTAATGAATCGGCCTTACCAAGAGCCCTCAGAGTATTCACTAAGTAGATAAACAGGGAATTATTTAATTACTTTCATATAGGAAATTAGATCTAGAAAATGCGGAGCACTTTTATTCATATATAAACAAATTACAGCTTATTGACATGACACCGACATTGCATGAGAAAGGAACTGAACTGAATGTTAACCTAAATGTTTTAACCGCTTCCTGACAGCCCGGGTCTTTAATTTTTTTTTTTTTCACCCTAATAGACATTTGAGGGCTTTTTTTTGCAAGACAAGTTTAAATTTTTTAAAGGGTTTGCCCCCTGGATTTTTCCTTTGTTTAAAGGGAAACCAGGGTGAGTAAGGGTTTTTCCCAAAGTTGGAAATTTTGTTGGACTGGAGGGGAGGTGGGAGCCACAGTTGTAATAGATTGGTGGTCCATTTTTAGATTGAAATGAGAAACAGAAAAAAATTTTGGGGGGGGTTTAAAAATATAAAAAAAAAAAAAACGTTACTTGGTCATGTTTCCCGGGGTTTTTGTTTTTGGCGTTCACTGTTCGGTTTTTTTTGATAGGTTTTAGTATTCGGCAGTCGGTACGATTCTGGGGATACTACAATTGTAGGGTTTTCATTATGTTTTAGTATTTTTTACAAAATAAAAACATCTGTTTCTTAAATTTGCTCTGCTGCGCCATTCTCTGTGACCACTAACTTTTCTGTTTTTCCACCTATATATTGCCTAAACAGCAAACTTTGCAAATATATGTCCTTATTAAAAATGAACAGTGTTTATACAACACTCCTACCTACCTAGGGTGTAAACAGTTACGAATGGTCTGACGTGACACTCACCTCTATTAGTTGTGCCTGGAGTTGTGTGGCGTTCATCATCTGATTCCACAGAGCATTGTTTACAATGAAGCCAATTTTTCAGTGTGGGGATGTTCCCAAAGAAACGCCCCCTTCTTTCCCTTTTTGTGATTTCCAGTCTTTCTGTATCTTTTTTGAAAACCCTGCTGAGGGACACTCTAAGCCCCGTGGAATTCTGTCTGAAAAAACATCCTGCTTGAAGTCTCGCAACGGCGGGGAATTTTGTGATCAATTGTGGGTTTTTGTTTGGTTTTGATGTCAAAATGTAAACCCAGATTGAGGAGGAGGGAAAAATTTAAATCCCAATTAAAATTTGATTCCCAAAAAATTTTTAAATTGGGAAATTCAAGTTTCAAAAAAATTTTTGTAAAATTTTGCCATTAAGCTCCTTGTTAGGATAAGTTGTTGGAAAAAAAATTTATAGAAAACACTGAAACAGTTGGACATGTGATTCAAAAATGTAAAAAGTTTTTTCATTTGGGTTCATTTAAAACAAATTTCAAAAAATGTTTTTTTCACCCTGAATTTAAAAAATAAAAGTCAAATACCCGAATTTTTTTGTGAGTGGGGCATTTTTTTTTAACTTAAAATAAATGATATGTAATTTTTTGTGTGTATCCTTGATGATGATACAACCCCTTTAAGTTACATTTAGCTCCAGTGGAGGTTTAACACTAGGCCTAGGTCGGCCATGGTCTAGTGACACAACTCTAATGTTCACAGCTCTAAAGACAGGTGATTTGCAGCGGGGCAGAGCCCCGGGGAAGACCACTTGGTAGGCTAATTCCCATTTGTTTTTATTCAATTCCCCCCCTTACCCCCGGACCCAGTTTTGGCCTCTCTGACAGGGGCCCTTTTTTTTGAAACTGTCATGTGTCCTTTATGTGAGAATAATTTTTTGACATTTTAAACCCTTTACCCAATGGATTCGAGATTGTTTTCTCGGGGACACATTGTGTTTATAAGATTTTAAAAAATTTTTGGGTCCAAAAAAATGATTGTTTATTTGTGTAAAAAAAAATATAAAAATTAGGGTTGAAAAATGTGAAAATTTTTGCAATTTTTAAACTTCAAAAATTTTGCAGGAAGAAGTTAGTTATTACTAAAAATTGTTTTAACTAGCATTACCATATGTTGCTGTATTTTTGGCCCTTAATTTTTTTAAAGGTTTTTTTTTTTTTTTCGCATTCGGGGGTTTATAAAATTTAGTATTTAATTTTTTCAAAATTTTCAAAAAAATTTCTCTTTTAAAACAAATTTTTAGGGCCCCGCCCAAGTTCTAACTTTGGACTTTGATTGACCTGTATTTTTGGGTTCCCCCCTTTAAATGACCCTATCTAAAAAAATACCCCCCTTTAAAGTATTCAAAACACCCTTTAGAAATTTTTATTAACCCATTATTTGTTTACAAAAATTTAAAGAAAAGGGGAAAAGTGAAATTTCAAAATTTCATTTTTTTTTTGCGATTTTCAATATTTAGCATTATTGACAAAAATTACGGTTTAAATGTGATCGGGGAAATCCCAAATTAATTTGATTCCCCAGATTCTCCCTTTTTCCCGGGGGATATCCCATATGTGGCCCTAGTCCCTTTTATTTGGCTCAACCACAACCCCCAAAGAATAGGAGGAGCACCTACGGGGACTCTGGGGCCCTTCATTTTTTAAAAATTTTATTTGGGGGCCATTTCAGGTTTGCGGACCCCCCTTAAGGGTTTCCAAAAGTAAAAAAATCCCCCTTTAAAAAAAGCCCCCATTTGGGAAAAACTACCCCCTTTCGGAAAATATATCCAGAGGTTTTGGGGGAGTATTTTAAACCCACAGGGTTTCAAAAAATTTTTTGGGTTTTTTCGGCTCTGAAAAAATAAAAAAAAAAAAAAAAAAAAAATTTTTTTCCAAATAATTCCCAATTTTAGCGGGAAAATTTTTTTTTTTACAAGGAAATTTTGGGAAAAAAAACCCCCAAAAATTTTTTGTTACGCAATTTCTTCCAAGTTCGGCAATGCTTTTGGGGCATGGCAGGGGGTACAAGGGAGGGGTGCCTTTTTGGCTTTTGGGAACAGATATTGGGGGGGCCCAAATTTTTAGCATCCCCAAAAAGCCCCCAAAGTACAAAAAAACAGGTAAAAAACCTTCCAGAAGTTGCCCCAATTTTGGATTCAAGCCCCCAAGGGATCTTAAACAAAGGGGTTTGTATTTTGATTTTGGGTCCCACAGGTTTTCCTTTTATTTTTTTTTTTTAGCCGGGGCCCATGGAAATGGAGGGGGGAAACCAGTTTTCCCCATTTTTTTTTGGGGCTTCTTTTTTTCCCAGTATTCCCCCCATACGGGAAAAATTTAAAGGGATAACTTTCTATGGGGGTCGGTAAAATTTACAATGATATAAATTTTATATAGTTTTTTATGTTTTATTACTTTTAAACAATAGAAGCGGTTTTTTAAAAATTTGGGTTTTTTAAAGTTGTGTTTTTTCTGCCCAGCTTTGCTTTCTTAATTTTTTCCTTTTGGGAGCTGTTGTGGGTTTGGTTTTTACGAGATGATTTGTTGTTTTTATTTGATCCCTTTTAAGGGGGGCCCATAGTGCTTTGATCACTTTTTTTTAAAGGTTTTTTGTGAAGCATTTTGTACAAAAAAAAAAAAAATTTCCTGGTAGTGTTTTTTTATTTATTTTTCTTACAGCGGTCACTGTGGGGTTTAAATTAAATGACAGCTAGTTTTACTCAGCAGGTTGTTTCGATTACAGCGATACCACATTTGTATTTTTGTTTAATGTTTTTTTCCCCCCTTTTACACAATAAAAACAATTTTTTTGAAAAGGAAAACAGTTTTTGCATAAACCCCCATTTGGGAGAGCCATAATTTTTTTATTTTTCTGTTTATGGAGCTTTATGGGGACTTTTTTTTCCCGAGATGAGTTGACGTTTTTAAATTTGGGAATAATTTTGGGGGGACAAGACTTTATGATTGGGTTTTAAAACTGTTTTTTGGAAGGGAGGGGAAGAAAAAAAACCCCTTAAATTCCCGCAGTGGGTTTTTTTAAATTTTTTTTTTTAATTTGCGGGTTTAACCCCTGCAGTATCCGGGGACAAGGGTTTGTTTTACTCTGTGGGTTGAAAACGATTTGGTGAATACCCAATTTATGTAGTTTTTTTATTTGAAAGACAAAATTTTTTTTAAAAAAAAAGTTTTTTTTATTGTGTTAAAAAAAAATATTTATGCATGCCCAAACTTTTAAAAGCCGAACTTTTTAATTTTCCCCTTTACAGAGCTGGTTTTTAAGGGGCTTTTTTATTGCGGGATGGAACTGACGTTTTAATTTGGCCCTCACCCCTTTATGTTGAATGAAATTTTTGATTACTTTTTTTTCTCCCTTTTTTTTGTGCTGCGAGATAACAAAAATGCTATTTGGGGGACTGTTTTTTGGGGTTTTTTTTTTTTCGGCGGGCCCCCCCCCCCCCCCGTACGGGTTAAATTTTAAAATGCAGATTTATAGGGGGGGGGGTCGCTCGCCCCGGGGGATACCAAATATGGGTTTTAATTTATTTATTTTTGATTTTTTTTTTGGGGTTTGGCCCTTTGTAAAGGGGGGGGAAAAGGGGTGTAAGTGTTTTTATTTTATTTTTTTTTTGTTTGTGTTTTTTTTTTTACACCTTTTTTTTTTTCTTTTTCATACTTTTTTCACTTTCCCCCGGGGGGGAAATTCCCTGAACGATGTTTGATTTATTCTGCAAAAGGAGATTGCATAAATTTTTAGCTGTATCCCGGTTCCATGGCAAAAAAATCTGTCACGTGCCCACAATGGTTGTGGGATCGTGACGTCACCAGACAACCCCGGGTGCTGTCTTCAGAATTTCCCGGGCCCGTTGGTAGGAGACCGGGGTAAAAGCGTCAGCGCCGTTACGCGGGAGATCGGCGGGCAGCAGGAGCTCACTCCGCCGCCCGCAGCCCGATGTCGCGACCACCCATGTCCCACATCGGGGGGGGGGGGAATCCCCCCGGCCGGAGCGACTCCGACCGTGGGGGATTTCGGCATGATGCCGGGGTTGTGGGGCGCGCAAATTTTTCCCCTGACGTAATTACGGCAAAATTTTCGGGAACCCCCTAACCCACATTGCGTATGAGTACGACAAAAGTCCCGGGAAGGGGTTTTTAAAGGGTTTTGCCACAAAGTAAAATTGAGTGGGGCCAAGCCCCGCAAATTAAATAAAAATTAAATTTCATTTTATTTTTATTATTACAAATTTTTGTTGCATTTTTTTTTTTAGCTGTTATGTTTGTTTTCCATAGTGTACGGTTGTTTTTAGGGGAAAGCGACCTCAGTTCTTGCAGCACCCTGCTCAGCTTCCCCTCTCTTTACAGGGGAGCCCATTGTCAGTCTAAATTTTTTGCCTAATTTAAACACATACACCAACTGCTGAAACTCGTGTTTGCCCCCGGTGCTGTTATTATACTCCCATTCTCTGGCTCCTTTTGTAAAATTTGTCAAAAAAAAATTGCAAAAAAATAAAAAAAGGGAAAAAGGGAAAAATCAATCAGATATTACCCTTTAGGGCAAAAAAAAAACCCCATTTTTGGTTTCTGCAGGGGGTTTGAAAAATTGGGGCTTTAATGAGGAAAGGCAGGGGTGCTCCCCCCAAAATAAACAGACCCCTTTTTGTGAATTGAGTGAGCCCCCTGTGGGGGGGAAAGGCAAAAATGATGTCAAGGGGTCAAGACGGGTAAGTAAAATGATATGCAGTTCAAATAATTTATCATGCCCCCTTTTGAGAAAACCCGAAAGCTGAAGAAAGGGCAAAAAAAGACATGAAATGCCTTTGAGGCTAAAACCCCTTCCCAAAGGGGGCATACCATTTAAATTTTTTTTTCACTTTTTTATTAAAAAAGCCAATATCCCACTAATTTTAAGGATTTTTTTTTATTTTTGGGGGGTTGTTTTTTTTATTTTAATTTTTTTTAAAATTTTTCCCATGTACATTATGTCTCGGTTTTTCCCTTTTGTTTAAAATTTTAAAACCCGTAGTGAGGGGAATTGCTTGAAAAACCTGATAAGTGTGAAAAAAATTCCTCAGTGCCCGAAATAGATGACCACAATTTTGCTTTCATTTATTGTCCCCATATCCCCGTGGGTCCCGTTTTAAACTTATCCAAACCCCCTTTAGAGGAAAAAATAGAGGGGAAACATTGGGCCATTACCTTTCTCTATGCAAAAGAGGGTACAGAGAGAAAAAGGGACCCCCCAATTGTTAGTGCTGCATTGCAGTCAGAAATTTTTTTTTTCAGAGAGGGAAATATTCTGATATGTATTTTATAATGCATTTGGATGCTGAAAAAAAAAAATTCTTTAAAAATTCTTAAAAAAAAAAAAAAGAAAAAAAAAACAAAAGGGTTTTTCCCAGGAATATTGGTTTTAACAAAATATTCTTTTTGATGGAAATTATTTTTGCAAAATGTTTAAATTACTTTGTGGTTTTAGCCCCCCCCCTACAGTTGGGGGTTTGAAGCCTAAAAATGCCAGCCTGAGGGTAAGGGGATGTTAAAACAGGTATTTGTGGGGAGTAGTTTGCTGTGTAATTTCCCCCGACGAAGATTCCTGCGAAACATGCGGTTTGGGGCTTTTCCGTGTGTAATTTGGTCTGTTTTTATCCCCCCTTATTATGGTTTATTTTTTTATTCGTTACTTTTACACCTTTTGGGTTTTTTTCTTAATGTATTATTTATGTTAGCTTGTTGGGGCATATGTATTTTTGGAAAAATATTAATTTAAATCATGTGTACCCTTTTTATGAATTTTTTTTTTTTTTAATTTAGTTTTTTTGATTTGGGTTTAATTACCTGCCCGCACTTTTGGCATTTTTTTAAAAGCTATTGTTTTTTTTTTGTATTTGGTTGTTTATTTTCAAAAAGAGATTTTTTTTTATTGGGGGTTTAAAGTAGTTTTGTTTGGTTTTAGGGGTAATTGCGCCCCCAAAAAGCCTTTAAATTTGGCCCTGCAGATACGGTAATTCATAGCCCTCATTGGGCTTGGTCACCTGGGCCCTAAAAAAAATTGAAAATGGGCTCTTTTCCTGGCCCTGAATGTCAGTGGGAGAGCTTCAGGGTTGGGATTGGTTTTAGAGGGCCCCGATTATTTAAAAAATAAAAAAAAAAATAGGTGAATGGGGGGAAAAATATGTGTTCCCCCCACCTGCTCCTGGGAGGGTGGATGGCAGGGACAGCCTCAAAGGGGAAATTTTTCCCCCCTAATGTAGGGTTTAAAGTATCTTCCAGGGGCACCAACAGAGCTTTCCAAGGGCACCCAACTGTGCCCCGGACCAAAGGGACCCAAAGCGGAAGAAAGAAATGCTTGTCTTTCCCCTTGTTTTTTTTTCCTTTTGGGCCCCGGCCGCCATGATGACTTCTCCCCGCCACCCCCCTATCTCCCGCCGAAATTTACCCACACACACCATTTTTAGGGAAACCTTACCCTTTTCCCGCAGCTCCTTACCCTTTTAAAAATTTTAAAATCCCCTCACTTAGGTATCTCCATAGTCCCCCTCATCAGTTTGGAAACTTTTTATCGGTTCCCCCCAGGTTGGTTTTATAGGTCTTCTTTAGATAGGAAGTTTAGGATCCCCCCATATAAAAAAATTTATAGGGCCCTCCCCAGTTAGGTAGGTGTTTTTAGTTTCCTCAGTTGGTGGGGGTATAGGGTTCCTTAGGTAGGGCAAGTAAGGTCCCCCCAGGTAGGGGATGTATAGGTCCCCTCAGTTAGGGAGGTTTTTTAGATTTCTCAGCAGATATATATAAAGGGCACCTCAGGCAGGAAGGTATATATAGGTCTCCTCAGGAAAGTATATTTAGGGGCTCCTCAGGCAGGAAAATATAAGTTCCTAGGCAGACACGTATTTATAGGTTTCCCCCTTTGTGTAACGGGGTTTCGCCGCGGTCGGGCCAGGACCGCGGGGCGCACCCCCCTTCCCCATAACGGGTCCCCCGGCGTGGAGGGGGGGGGGCCGCGGGCCGCGCGGGGCGGGGCTTCCCCCGGGGCCCCCGTTCTCCTCACTCCGTCCGGTCCCCGTCCCCTGCCCCGGCCCGGAAATTTTTGCAAAGCGCCCCCCCTGGCGCGCCGGGGCTCGTCCTTGTGAATTTTTAAAAGGGGCCGTGCCCCCGGTAATTTTGGGGAATTACCGGGCGTGTTCCCCATATAAATGTTGCCCCCCCCCGTCACTTCCCCGCTGGAAACTACGTTGCCCCGAGCCCTTTTTGAGAAAGGTTCCTTTTAGTGTATTCCTGCTTTTTCCGTTGTTTTTCCAGACCTTTGCTACGTTCCCGGACTCCCAACCTCTTTCCCCCTGCCCTGACCCCCTGCCTTTTCCAAACCAGAACCATTGCCCCCCCTGCCTGGGCCTTCTGCCGCCCCCCGACAAAGTTTTCAGACTAGTTTTTTTTACCCCGTTTCACCTCGGCCCCCCATCGGGGAAGCCCAAATCACGTCAGGGGGGACGACCTGGTTTGCCTCACGCCGCAGCAAGTCCTCCGCTTTGCGGCCGGGGGCCCATGGTGAAAAAGGGGGCCCCACTTAGATTTTGGGTTTCCCCGGCGTGGGGTTAATACCCTCGCTTGCGGTGGGTCCGGCGGTTTCCCCTACCCCCGCCGTCACAGTTAGATCCAGCCATGGATCCCGCCAAGGTGCCCCTGCCAAGCATCGCGGATCTTACGACGTTGGTTGCCCAGCAGTCGCAGCAAATCGCACAACAGGCACAGCAGTTGGGCCAGCTCTCCGCCATGATGCGTCAGCTCCTCGCATCCCAGCAACAGTCTCCACCTGCGGCCCCGTCGGTGACTCCGTCTACGTCAGCCGTTCCATTGGCTACCGTGGGACCCAAGCTTCGGCTCCCCTTACCCATCAGCTTTGCCGGGGATCCCAAGCTCTGCCGGGGTTTCATTACCCAGTGCTCTATGCACATAGAACTGATGGCGGATCAGTTTCCCTCGGAGAGGTCTAAGGTGGCCTTCGTGGTGAGCCTACTATCCGGGAAGGCCCTGGCTTGGGCGACTCCCCTCTGGGACAGGAATGATCCTGTGACTGCGGATCTACAGACCTTTCTCCAGGAATTCCGCACCGTCTTCGAGGAGCCGGCGCGTGCTTCCTCTGCTGAGACCGCCCTCTTGAGCCTTCGTCAAGGCGACTCCTCTGTGGGTGACTATGCGGTACAGTTCCGTACCCTGGCTTCGGAGCTCACGTGGAATGATGCCGCCCTCTGTGCCACTTTCAAAAAGGGCCTGTCCAGCCGGGTAAAGGACGCTTTGGCAGCAAGAGACCTCCCGTCCTCCCTGAGTGAACTAATCCTGCTAGCAACTCGGATTGATATAAGGTTCGCAGAGAGGCAGGAAGAGCTGCGTCAGGAAAGAGACTCTGCACGCCCCCGTCGGCGGTTTCACCTGGCCCCGGTTTTTCAGCATCCTCCATTGCTGTCCCCTCAAGCCTCTGAGGTGGAACCCATGCAAGTGGACCGGGCCCAGTTATCGGAGCAGGAGCTGAACCGTCGCCGAACCGAGAAGCTATGTCTCTACTGCGCCAGCCCGGACCATTTCCGCAGAAGCTGTCCGCTACGTCCCCAGCGTCCGGGAAACGCTCACACCTAGGTGCCGTAGGAGAGGCGGTCCTAGGTGCAGTTTCCCCCTCTCCACGTCTGATGATGCCAGTGGAGGTGACTACTGATGCTGGTCCGTCGTTCCGGAGTTCTGCTTTCCTGGACTCAGGCTCTGCCGGGAACTTCATCCTTGCCTCATTGGTAACCCGGTACCGCATACCTGTTGTCCGGCTGGAGAAGCCTCTGCTTATTTCTTCGGTCAGTGGGGAGCTCCTCAGTGACCCCATCCAGTACGTAACCCGGCCGGTGACACTCCGTGTGGGGGCGCTACATAAGGAGAAGATCGGGTTCCACGTTCTGTCCCGTGCTTCCTCGGCGATCCTCTTGGGGCTTCCCTGGCTGCAACGTCACGCCCCTACGCTCGATTGGAAGACAGGCGAAGTCCTGCGTTGGGGACCGGAATGCCAGAACCATTGCTTGGAGGTACCACGCCCGGTGCCTACCACTTCTCCGCCTCCGCTTGTCAAGCCGTTGCCAGGCCTGCCGGCCGAGTACCAGGACTTTGGGGATGTATTCTCCGAGAAAGAGGCCGATTCGCTGCCACCACATCGGCCTTACGACTGTCCTATTGACCTCCTCCCAGGAACCAGTCCACCCCGGGGGAGGGTCTACCCGCTGTCCGTGCCAGAGACTCAGGCCATGTCGGCCTACATTCGGGAGAACCTGCAGAAAGGATTCATTCGTAAGTCCTCCTCCCCAGCCGGAGCCGGGTTTTTCTTCGTGCAGAAGAAGGATGGTTCCCTCCGTCCGTGTATAGACTACAGGGGTCTAAATAAGATCACCGTAAAAAACCGCTACCCTCTCCCACTGATCTCAGAGCTGTTTGACCGTCTCAAGGGGGCTAAAGTGTTTTCCAAGTTGGATCTGCGAGGAGCCTATAACCTCGTCAGAATTCGGGAGGGGGACGAGTGGAAGACGGCGTTCAATAC
The DNA here is from genome assembly GCA_025379985.1 of Phyllomedusa bahiana. Taxonomy (NCBI): domain Eukaryota; kingdom Metazoa; phylum Chordata; class Amphibia; order Anura; family Hylidae; genus Phyllomedusa; species Phyllomedusa bahiana. The sequence goes on along the minus strand of JAODAL010042384.1, from coordinate 7,036 downwards.
CCGAGATGGACATTTTGAGTACCTCGTGATGCCCTTTGGGCTCTGTAACGCTCCAGCGGTGTTCCAAGAACTCGTCAACGATGTCTTCCGGGATCTCTTGTACACCTGCGTCATAGTGTACCTAGATGACATCCTGATTTTCTCCCCTGATGTTCAGACTCACCGGGCCAAGTACGCCAGGTTCTGCAACGTCTGCGCAGCAACCGACTGTACGCCAAGCTGGAGAAATGTTTATTCCATCGGACCAGCCTACCTTTCCTCGGCTACATAGTCTCGGCTGAAGGCCTAAAGATGGACCCGGCAAAACTCTCTGCGGTGCTACAATGGCCCCGTCCTGTCGGTCTTCGGGCGATACAGCGCTTCCTGGGCTTCGCAAATTATTACCGGCAATTTATTTCCCACTTCTCCACCTTGGTGGCTCCTATCGTGGCCCTTACTAGGAAGAATGCGAACCCGAGATGTTGGCCTCCGGAGGCTGAGAAGGCGTTTGTGGATCTAAAGACGGCCTTCTCCACTGCTCCTGTCTTGGTCCGGCCTGATTCCGAGAGACCGTTCTCTTTGGAGGTGGATGCCTCTTCCGTGGGGGCAGGGGCGGTCCTCACACAGAGAAGTTCCAAAGGCAAGATTCGCACATGTGGGTTCTTCTCTAAGACCTTTTCGCCGGCAGAGGCGGAACTATGCCATTGGGGTCCGGGAACTCTTGGCCACAAGTTAGGCCCTAGAGTGATTGGCGACCATCTGCGCAGGGGGCTTTACGTCACCTCAAACGACATTTAGCAGACCAAAAAAATTTGGTTGTACCATATGATGGCCCAACGACTTCTACCCTCGCCAAGCCCGGTGGTCTCCTTTTTTTTTTTTTCTTCGGTTGATTTCGTCATACATTTCCCGCCTGCAGGAGGAAAAACATCAAGGCTGATGCCCTCTCTTGTGGCTTAGGAAACGTGGTCGTCTTGAAGGACCGTGTCACAACAAATCCATTCCCCCGAACGATTGGTTCAACGTTGCTCCCGCAGTCACCAAAACATTCCTACGGGCAAGACTTACGTGCCGCTGGCATTCATGAGGAAGATTCTGGAGTGGGGCATAGCTCCTTTGTGGCTGGTCAATCCCGGAGCTCGGAAGTCTTATGCTTGTGATCTCGTCACTACTTAGGTGGCCGACTCTAGCACAGGACTGTCAAGGATCTCAACCCTCCCCTGTGTCACTTGTGCTCAGAACAAGGTCCCACGCCAAAGGCCCGCAGGTCCTTGCATCCGCTGCCTCGTGCCGAGATCCCTGGACGCACATAGCGATGGACTTCTGTCACAGACATACCTAGTCTCCTCTGGGAAATTCAGTCATCTGGGTCGTGACGGACCGTTCTTAAAAATGTCCCACTTTGTGCTCTCCTGGCTGCCGTCTGCCCCACAATTGGCTAATCTTTTCTTCCGGGCATATCTTCCGGCTTCATGGACTACCCTCAACATATTGTCTCCGACCCGCGTGTTCCAAGTTGTGTTCCCCGATTTTTGGCGTCATTTGTGCTCCCGTCTGCAAGTCAAGTTGGACTTTTCATCGGAAATAATAAAATAACGAATACCACCCTCAGTCCAATGGGCTGGTGGAGAGAGTGAACAGATTCTTGGAGAATACCTGTGCCACTTTGTGTCCGGACGTCAGGACAACTTTGGACCGAGCTGCTCCCGTGGGCTGAATTTGCGTATAACCATCTGGGACTGCGGAAGCTGCCGGCGTCTCCCCATTCTTTGTAGTCTAATGGCCGCCACCCCACCGCCCCCCTCCTCCCCCTGCCTCCTGACTCGGATGTGCCCGCTTGTCAACGACCAGGTCAGGGATATCTAAGGCCATCTTGTAGGAGACGCGATGTTCTACTACTTCGGGCCTCAGCCCGTATGAAGTCCTCAGCATACAAAAGGAGAAGACTGCCCGACGTTTCTCCCTGGGGACCAAGTTTGGCTCTCCTCACTGATATGTGCGCTGAAGGTCCTAGTCCCTAAATTGGCCCCTTGCTTCTCGACACCTTCAAGGTTCTTTCACGGCAGTTGAACCCGGTGGACATACAAGCTTGTTTGCCTCCATCTCTCCGGATCCACAACGCATTTCATGTATCTCCCACCTTAAGCCTCTGTTCTGAACCGGTTCTCCTCGGAATGAAAGTGACGCTTCCCAGTAGCCAATCCACTGACATCTTCGAGGTAAATGGGACATATATGGCAATGAAAACGTTCGGAGGGAGACGTTTCTTCCTCGTGGATTGGAGGGCTTCGGACCCGAGGAGAGATCCTGGGAGCCTGAATCAAACACCTGAAATCGGGGGCGGGATCATCAATCCTCCAGATTTCTGGCAGCTAAAAAGTTGGGAGGCCTAAGGGGTGGCGGGGTACAGTTAACGGGTTAGCGCCGCGGTCCGGCCATGGACCACGGTCGCACCGCGTTCCCCAAAAACGGGTCCCCGGCGTGGACGGGGGCTCCGCGGGCCGCACGGCCACGACCGGCCCGCGGCGCCACCCGTTCCATCCACATCAACCTGGCCTCGCTCACCGTCCGGTGCCGTCCATACGTCCCCTGCCGTCCGGAATGCGCATGCGCGCCCCCTGTGCGCGCCGCGCGCGCTCGTCCTTGTGAATTTAAAGGGACAGTGCGCCGGTAATTGGGTTTTTAATAATAATTACCGGGCGCTGTTCCTGTATAAGTGTTGCACCCCGTCACTTCCCTGCTGGATCTACGTTGCCCCGAGCCTTAGAGAAAGCGTTTCTTAAGAGTGTATTCATAGCTTTAACCGTGTACCAGCCTCTCGCTACGTTTCCCGACTCCAAACCTCTGCCGCCTGTCCTGACCTTCTGCCTGTCCACTGACCACGAACCATTGCCCCTGCCCTGACCTTCTGCCTGCCCACGACTACGATTTTTTGGACTAACATTCTGTACCCCAACAACGCTGCACCTCCGGCACCACCGCAAGCAAGTCACTCAGGGGGGATATGCTGGTAGCCTCACGTCGCAGCAAGTCCATCCCACTTTGCGGCGGGCTCTGGTGAAAACCCTGGCTACTTAGATTCCGTTCCCTGCCGGGGCTTAACTACCATCGCTTGCGGTGGTCCGGCGGATCCACTACCCAGCCGTCACACAGTGGTACAAATGGGCCATGAAAAAGAGAGACCAGAGCATCTAGACAGGACCGGCAAAAGTAGATCTCTATCTATAACAACCTGGCCAATAAAACCTCTGCAGGATACGCTTTTGGGTCTTATCTACTCCCAAATGACCTACCAACACATGGGAGTGGGCCATCTCTAACACCATTTGTCTATATGGACCTAGAAAAAGCAGTTGCGCTACAACTTCATCCCTCACTTTGCATAGAAGATTATTGTTCATGGCAAAGTATGGGAAACAGTTATTTGGCTCTGACTATTGGGGAACACCATCCAACACCGTGACATTTTTCAGGACACTCTTTAAAATAAGATCCCTGAGCTGGGCAGTAGCAACATTTTCTGTGTATAGTATAGGATCCATGGCACACAAAATTGAAAGGTTGAAGGAAAAAAGGAGCTTTATTAATCATGTAGGCTCAATGTATAAACAACATAAGTGAAGGATGAAGGAAGGGGAAAGAAATTAAATTTCATAACATAGCAGATTCCACATAGGATGGGGCCCTCTGGTATTCTGCCTTATCTTGTAGAGGTATTAACCACTGTATGCTTTGAGGCGGAGAGAGTCTGGTTTCTTCTGAGGCTGTGATCCACGTCTGGAGCACCAGTCCCTCCTCCTCTAGCATCTACACCTGACAAAGGTTCATATGAACCGACATGTTGTGTATGGCTATTATACTTCTATATATCGGTCACCACAGAGGTTATCCAGAGCAGAGAACAACTACAAAGCCCAAGAGATTCCTGTGATCAAAAACTCAGTCGCATCGTGCATCCTTGCCTTACAACCAAAGGTTTATTGCGTATTCTACACTTCTACCAGAGCCATTATTGGAATTCTGCATCTCTTTTCCACAACATGGATCACAGACTCAGAAGAAACTAGACTCTCTCCGTTTCAAAGCATACAGAAGTCAATACCTTTACAAGATAAGGCAGAATACAAAACCATCCCATCCTATGTGGAATCTCCTATGGTATGAACTTTAATTATTTTGCCCTTCCTTTATCCTTCACCTATGTTGTTTGTACATTGAGCCTATGTAATTAATAAAGCTCCTTTTTTTACTTCAACCTTTCAATTTTGTGTGCCATGGATCCTCTACTATACAATTGATGGGACTCCTCTGAAGGGGTCCATAGCCACAGAGCACCTATACTCCCTAAATGCACACCTAACCCCTAAATTTCCAAAATTTTCTCTGGACACCTCTAGATCAGGGATATTAAATTCATGAGATGATTCTTTATCCTCATGCTCCACTAACACTGTCAGGGGAGATTCTTTTCCAACACCATCATACAGGTCAATCTTATTAGGATTTTTAATGACCACTTGATAACCTGGGGTTACCCCACAAGTCCCAAAACAAAGGACAGTCTCTTCCCACTCTTATTGGATATATCAGGTTCTTAACGACTCCCACGGTATGGGACACGGTAATCTGCTTTGCAGATATAGTCCCCCGAGTAACAGGGTAGTCCTTAGTGTCCCCATGGATACACTTCAACGCCACCCACATGGATAAGCACATGCGAGGTTGTTGCCCTTAACAAGGTCCATAGATGGCGGCAGCATTCATTTCTTTTTAGAATACTTTTGCTATAAGCATAGCGTGGCTACTCCATGCGGGAGACACTGTTAGCACAGGCGGGTGTAGTGCGGGCGCACACGTCGTTTCGGGGGCTCTCCCCCTTTCTCTAGCACCCGCTACCTACTTCCATCATGGTTTTTATACCATATGATATATTGCATATATGCTTTCAATAACATAATTATATTTTTATAAAAAGGCTTTTAAACCTAATTTCTCATTTATTCTGGCCGGGAATAAGGAATTCATAGTGTGGATCCATCTAGCCTCTCGTCTTAGAAGCTGTGTTTCCACACTATGTCCTTCTTTTCCAAATACTTCCTCCAACACTGCCCATCGTAATTCTGGTAAGTTGTGATTATACTCTAAAAAGTTTCTAGCAACACTAGTTATTCCAAAACGTTTCTTACTCTCTTCCTCACTCACCATTCGATTTTTAATTGCTGTTCTAATGTTGCAGCGATGTTCATTAAGATGAACCTTAATTATCCGTGATGTCTGACCTATATAGGCTTTACCGAATGGGCACTTCAGGATGTCAATATCATTCCTGGTGTCACATGTGTATGCTCCTCTAACTGGGATATTCTTACCACTTGTGGGATGTGAAATACAGGGTCCCTTTATAATAGAGCTACAATTTTGGCAATGCATACAAGGATATGTACCTCTTTTTTGTGGATTTAGAAATTGTTGTTTCTTAAGAATTTTAGTTCGTATGTCACTACTTTCAATTTGACTACCCACTGTTCTTTCTTTACAGTATATAAAACATGGGGGGGTCTTTGAATAATTTACCGTATCTTACATCACTAGTTAAGATGTTCCAGTGTTTTTGAATAGTTCTTCTGATCATTTCACTATGTTTATCATACACACTTACAAATGCTAATCTGTCATTTTTTGTTGTCTCTTTTTCCTTTGAGGTAAGCAGGATTTTTCGTTGTTTATGTCCTATATCTTGTGCAATTTTATTCAGATGTTCCCTATCATAGCCCCTTTCAACAAATTTATCGATCATCTTTTGACTTTGCTCCTGATACGCCTCCTCTGTAGAGCAGATACGTCTAACTCTTGTTAGTTGACCTTTAACTATACCTTCAAAAATTTTTGGTGAATGAAAACTGTTTTTATGTAATATGTTATTTTTATTTGAGGGTTTAGAAAAAAAGGCTAATATTGATTTTTCCATTTTCCTTTTTCACTTCTACATCAAGATAGTGGATGACACTTTCGTTCACAGTTGCAGTAAAATAAATAAACACTGTGCTAACAGTGTCTCCCGCATGGAGTAGCTACGCTATGCTTATAGCAAAAGTATTCTAAAAAGAAATTAATGCTGCCGCCATCTATGGACGTTGAGTCTACAGAATTGCAAGTATAAAAGTGTTACTACTTGAAGTTCCAAAAATGTTGGAGACTTTTTAAATAAATTTTGCATACAATGTTTCTAAATATCACTTGCTACTCGTGTGTTGTGTTTGCTGGAGGAGATTGAGGAGTCTCCATTTAGCAGTGATTAAACATATGACGACCGATCGTCTCGGGAATAGGGTCTATCTTAGAACCCCTTGCAGTCTACGTAGACTCTTTTTTTGTAGATAATCATAGAGAGAGATACACATTCACTACGTGATACCAGTCAATTTTTAAAGATATTGGAGACTATCCCAGATGTAAATGCATGTCTATTGTGTACATTAGACGTGAAGTCATTATACACGAACATACCATATGCTGAGGGAACACAGTCCATAAGGGAAGCTCTGGGAGAAGATCCTACATTATCAAATGAAAAAATGTATTTCATCATGACACTATTAGATATCGTGCTCACTAAGAACTACTTTAGATTCGGTGAAGAGGTATATCTTCAGACACAGGGGACCTCGATGGGTTCGCCCCTGGCACCCAGTTACGCTGGCATATTCATGACAGCGTTAGAAAAATTACAGATAAGAAAGGTGTCAGGTTATCAGCTTATTGTTGCTTGATATAGATATGTGGATGACATTTTCGTTCTGTGGAAAAACACTGAGTCAGAGTTTAGAATATTTGTTGACACCATTAATACAATATATCCATTAATCTATTTTACTGCAACTGTGAATGAAAATGTCATCCACTATCTTGATGTAGAAGTGAAAAAGGAAAATGGAAAAATCAATATTAGCCTTTTTTTCTAAACCCTCAAATAAAAATAACATATTACATAAAAACAGTTTTCATTCGCCAAAAGTTTTGAAGGGATAGTCAAAGGACAACTAACAAGAGTCGACAG
>JAODAL010042383.1:0-34886 GCA_025379985.1 Phyllomedusa bahiana | reverse complement strand
TCTAAAAACTCTTTTTTCCCATAAAACCCCAATCAGAGCACTCCTTTCATTTCATATAATGCCCTGGAAAAATGAGAAGGCTTTAAACCCCTGATTGACTGTTTAGGGGCAACAAGTGGTTTTTGACCAGACATTTTTCTACAGTGGCCCGGGTCGCGAGTCTGCTGCCGGAGTTTAGAACTTACCTGACTGCACTCCTGCTCTTCTGCACTCCTCTGCTGGCCAGTGAGCACGCTCCCATTCTCTAGGGTGAAAAGCCTGCCAGTCTTGAAATTAAAGGGGGACAGCGTGCCGGTAATTTTTAATTGTGTCCGCTGTCCCTTATTTTCCCGGTCACCTCCTTTTTTCCCTCCCGGATTTTGTTGCTAGCCTATTGAGAAAGCTTTCCTAGAACTTGTCCTTTTTCCCAGTACCGAAACTCTGCTTAAATTATCGACCACGAAACCTTCCCCGCCTTCCCGACCTTCTGCCTGCCCCTAACTTAAAAGTTTTGCCTTATGTTTGTACCTCCTGTACCTCGCTGACCTCGGCCCTCTGCAAGAATATGTCAAGGGTAGCGACTGGGGGAATCACACCGTGGCAATCCATCCCGTTTTCGGGGGGCTCTGGTGAATAACGGGACCCACTTAGACTCCGCTCCCTGTTATGGCCAGTACCACCATTTGAGGTGATATAGTGGATCCTCTAGTCCTGGCGTTACAATAATTCAGGATTTTAATTGTGTCTGTAAAAAATGTACAAATTGTCCTGCAGCAAAGGGTTTTAAAAAAGAGTTATTCATTCAATGATTAGGTTTAAACATGAGGGACGGGTTTTAAAGATTTTTTTAAATACATTGCTTTGTTGATTTTCTTTGATTTTACCTCCTTTCAGAGCACACAAGTTTCTCTGTTTATGACCACCTCTCCCACCTCTCTCTCCCCTTTATTCTCATTTTTCTAATTACATCGTCCTAAAATGATATTTTTAGACACCTTGCAGAGTCTTATCTCTAGCGACGAACTTCGAAAGCTTCTTAATTAACTTAGTAAACACTCTTTAGAGCTCTGCAGCCTGAGTAATACACTGAAACAAGAGATTCATAAAGTGTAACAGGAATAGTTAGGACCAGCAGAGCTAATGTGTCAATCACTGCCATAGACCCATCCACAGCCTGAACAGCATTTGTGGTTCTAAAAATGTCTGTGGCTCTGCGAAAGTGCATGGTGAGAAAACTCCTATAATTATTTTATTATCGACGGCACATGTTTGTATATAGTTTAGAAAATCAAAATGATTTGTACTGTTTATGTCTTTTCTGTCTTTTATGGAGCACAGTGAGTAAATATCTACAGTGTAGTTAAAAACGGAAAGGGTAAACCCTTTTGGAATAAAACAAGATGTAGACCCTTTTTATTTAAACAATCCCCTCTCAGTAAAAAAATCTTTAAACTGTTGGTATCCGTTTAAAATTTATTTTTCCCTAAATGACCCCAAGGGCCATAAAAGGTTCTTGAGGCAGCAAATTGTGATAGTCCCTTTATATATGCATCCCCAGGGGAATAAAGTTTTTGGTTGGTTTTTTTTTTTTCCTCAAACATACAGATGCAGCAAAGTTAAATTTGGGAAAGGGTTAAAAGCATTTTGATTAGGGGATGGGCAAATTTGAAAATTTAAGGGAAGGGGAATTTGGGTTTGGGGAAAACGAAGTCAAATTTTTGGGGGGATTGGGTAAAACGAAAAAGTGCTTTTGTTTGTTTAAAAGGGGTTTCGAGCACATGGCGTTCCCAGGGGGGCAAAGAATTTGGGAAAGGGAAGAAGGGCATAGCCTGCTTGACATGTGCGGAGATGAAGCCAAAAAAGAGACCGGGATTCGGGTTACGTCACCACACTATTTAAGTCCGGGGCGATGAGGGAAGCTCACACCCCTTTCCCTTGTATGATGGGGGAAAAGGTTTTTTTCCCCGCGGCTGATTGTGATAAGCTCTCACTGAAGAACTGATTTTTTTTTCCAGGGGTTTTTTGTGGGGTGTCTCGTTGTCTAAGAAAATGTTCTTTAATTTTTTTTTTTTTCTAAATTTTTTTGGGTATTGGATTAAAATCCAGTGGCTTTCCACTGAAAGCTGCATTACTTTCCAATACCCCAAAAAGTGGGATCAAAGGGACATTTCCTGTTGTATTCATTTAAAAAAAAACAGCGTTTTTAAATAAAAAATCCCCACTTCTTTTTTTGGTGCCCAATTCTTTTGCGCAATTTACACCCCCCCAAGGGGTTAATTAAGCGTTTTTTTGCTGGTGGCTGACCCCAAAAAACCATTTTTTAAAGGCAAAATATATACTTTTTTCCCTTTTAGCATAAATTCAAAAAGGAAGGTTAATTAAAATTTTTATCTCTTGTTGTGGGGCGTAGAAAACACGCAATTGTAAAAAGCTACAAACAAATAGTTTGTGGTAGCCCAATTTTTTTGGGCAATTTACATCCAGGGGTTAAATTTAAAAGCGTTATTTTGCTGGTGTGCTGCCCCCAAAAAAAACCGTATTTTAAAACGCAAAATAATACTTTTTTTCCTTTTAAGCAAAATTCAAAAGCGAAGCTTAATTACAATTTTATTTTCCTTGTTGTGTGGCGTAAAAAAAAACACGCAATTGTAACACGCTACAAAGCTACTATTTTTGGTGGTTTGGCCCCCAATTTTTTGGCGCAATTTACACCCCGGGGTTTAAATTTAAAGCGTTGTTTTGCGGGTGTATGCACCCCAAGAAACTTTTCATTTTAAACGCCAAAATACATTCAATTTTTCCTGTACCCAAAATTTCACAACGAAGGTTAATTCCCAAATTTAAAATCTTTTGTTGTGTGGCGTAGAAAACCCCCCCATTGTAAAACCCCTACAAAGCTACTAGTTTGTGGGGGCCAAAAATTGTTTGGCGCCAATTTAAAATCCGGGGGTTTAAATTTAAATGGTTGTTTTGCTGGTTTGCTACCCAAGGAAACCTTTTTTATCAATCCCAAAAATCCTTACATTTTTCCTGTAGCAAAATTTTCCACAAGGGGAAGGGTTTAAATTTTATAATTTTATCTCTTTTTAAGTGGCGTGGGAAAACACGCAATTGTAACACGAACAAAGTATCCTGTTTGTGATGGCCCAATTTGTTTGGCGAAATTTACACCCAAAAGGGGGAAAATTAAGGTTTTTTGCTGGTGTGTGCCCCAAAAACCCAAAATCATTTTCAACCCCAAAATCTTTAACTTTTTTTCCTTTTGCAAAAATTTAACAAGGGGAATTTTTAAATTACAATTTTATCTCTTGTTATGTGGGTAAAAAAACACCCCAATTGTAACACGCTAAAAAGTTATTTAGTTTGTGGGGGGCCCTTTTTGTTTGGCGAAAATTTAAACCCAGGGGTTAATTAAAGCGTTTTTTTGGCTGGTGTGTGACCCCAAAAAACCCATCATTTTCACGCCAAAATCATACATTTTTCCTGTAGCATAAATTCAAAAGCGAAGGGTTTAAATTTAAAATTTTTTTCTCTTGTTTTTGGGGGAGGGGGGGGAAAAAACACGAAATTTTGTAACACGCTTCAAAGCTACTAGTTTGTGGTGGCCCAATTATTTTGGGCGAAATTTTTACACCCGGGGGTTTTAAATTTAAGAGTTGTTTTGCTGGTGGGGCTGACCCCAAAAAAACCGTCTTTTTTCAACGCCAAAAATACTACATTTTTCCCTGTAGAAAAATTTCCCAAAAGGGAAAAAGGTTTAAAATTACAATTTTATTTTTTGTTGTGTAGCGTAAAAAACCCCAATTGTAAAACGTAAAAGCTACTAGTTTGGGGGTAGCCCAATTTTTTGGGCCGAAAAATTTTCACAATGGGGTTAATTATAGGTTGTTTTGCGGGTGTGGGGCCCCCCAAAAACCGTCATTTTCAACGCCAAAATATATCATTTTTCCTGTAGAAAAAATTCCCAAAAAAGCAAATTTTAATTACAATTTTATCTCTTGTTGTGTGGCTTTAGAAAACCGCAATTTTAACACGCTAAAAAAGCAAATAGTTTGGGTGGCCCAATTTTTTGGGCGAAATTTTACACCCCGGGGTTTAAATTTAAAGAGTTTTTTTGTGTTTTTGCTGCCCCCAAGAAACCCTCATTTTAAACCGCCAAAATACAACATTTTTCCTGTGGGGCTTTAATTAAAAAGCGAAGGTTAATTAAAAAATTTTTATCTCTTGTTGTTTGTGGCGAAGGAAAACACGAAATTTTGTAACACGCTACAAAGCTATAGTTTTGGGGGCCCCAAATTTTTTTTTGGCGCAATTTACATCCGGGGGTTAAATTTAAAGCGTTGTTTTGCTGGTGTGCTGACCCCAAGAAACCGTCATTTTCAACCCCAAAAATTAAATACTTTTTCCCTTTTTGAATAATTAAATTTGGAAAAGGGTTTTTTTTAAAAATTTTTTTTTCTTGTTGTGTAGCGTAAAAAACGCCCATTGAAAAAAGGTTCCCAAAGCTACTGTTTGTGGTTGCTCATTTTTTTTTTTTCGCAATTTATACCCGGGGGTTAAATTAAGCGTTTTTTTTGCTGGTGTGTGCCCCCAAAAAACCCCGTCATTTTCAACGCCAAAATATATACTTTTTTTCCTGTAAAATTAATTCAAAAGCGGGGTTAATTCAATTTTTCTCTTGTTTGGGGTGGCATAGAAAACCCCCAATTTTTAACACGCTACAAAGTATTTGTTTTGGGTGGCCCAATTTTTTGGCCCGCAATTTATTTTCCGGGGGTTTTTTTAATTAAGCGTTGTTTTTGGGTGTGCTGCCCCCAAAAAAACCGTCTTTTCAACGCCAAAATCATACTTTTTTTCCGGTAGCATTTTCAAAAAATAAAGGTTAATTACAATTTTAAATCTTTGTTGTGTGGGTAAAAAAACACAAAATTTTGAAACCCAAGTAAAAATGTTAAAATATTTTTGTGGCGGCCAATTGTTTGGCGAAATTTTACACCGGGGGTTAAATTAAAGCGTTGTTTTTGTGGTGTGTGCCCCCAAAAAAAAACCCCGTCATTTTAAAAGCCAAAATACATACTTTTTTCCCTGTGGGCATAATTCAAAAGGGTAAAGGTTTTTTAAAATTTTAAATCTCGGGGTTGTGTAGCGAAAAAAACGCCTTTGTAACGCAAATAAAGCTACTATTTTGTGGGGGGAAAAATTGTTTGGCGCAATTTACATCCAGGGGTTAATTAAGCTTTGGGTTCTGCAGTTGTACTCAGTAAAAAAACTTTGTTTTTCACCGCCACAGAAAAAAATTCTGTAGATAATTTTTATCCGAAGGTTAATAAGCTTTTTTTGGTGCTTTTTTATTCAGTAAAAATACAGAGTTTTTAAAGGACAATAAAAAAGTAATTTTTTCCCTGCCCATTTTTTTGGAGCGCCAATTTTTATCCAAGGGTTCCCAAAGCTTTTAGGGGGTTTAATTGGAGTCAAATTCGGGTGTGTATTTTTTTATAAAATTATCTTCATAAAAACAGGGGTTGTACATTTTAAAAAACAAAACAGTTTTTCCCAAAAGGACAAGAAAAAAAGGTTTTTTTTTTTTTTTTTTTTTTGGGGGGGGGGGGCAGGGCTCTTCACCTATGGTGGGCAGAGGCAAAAAACTTTCCCCATTCCCCGGGGTCGCGGGCACAGAAACGGGGATGTCGCGCAGGGGTCACTTGGTGAGGCCAAAAAATTGCCCCCTGTCATCTAGGGGGCCCGTGTGTTGACCGCAACCCAAGGGTTTTTGGATTGGTTGACTGGGGTAATCCATTTCCCTTTCCCGATGCATTTTGAAAACCCCCAGCCAAGAGTCCGGGGGATCGTCAGACAAAAACCCTTAGGGGGCAGGGCCCCGGGGGGGTCAGGGGCCCCCCACCTGTCCTCAAAACCCGCCTTTGCCCCTTCCGGGTTTCCCCTCAAAAAGAGATCTACTATGTGGTCGGGGTCAGCGAAACCTCTATGCGGGGATAAAAAATTTTGAGGAGGGCAGTCACGTTTATTTGGGGCAGCGAAAAAAAATTGGGGACAATTTTCCCCTGCTTTTTGAAAGTAGGGGGCCCAAAGTATAGATGTGGAGAGTGGATGGGAGGTTAAATTTTTGGTGTGGGGGTTCCCCTTTTGCATCCCAAGACCGGTGATGAGGACAGCATGACGATGAAACACAAATAGATAAAGGATGTAGCCGCCCGAAATTGGGACCGGGTGAGGAAAGGGGGTTCATAATCGTCAGGAGAAGAGGGCGTCAGTTTTGGGGGTCAGGAAAGGGCGAAAGAAGCAAGGGGGTTTTTCGTGGGGGCCTTTGAGTCAGCAGGTTTGGGCAGCAGTGTGAGGCAAAAAGCCAAGGGCCAGGGGGAAAAAAACCCCGGGCTTCGCAGGCCCAAAAAAAAGTAGCGGAAACATTTTATTTTGGGCAGTGAAGAAAAAAGGGCAAGGGGGGAACATGGTGTCCGCGTTTGAAAAGAGGGGGTTGGCCCCATGCGCCAGGCATGGGGGCACGTGTTAAATTCGGGTTTTGGAAAAGGTTCCTAAAGTCTTCCCGTCTTCAGAACATTCGGGGAAAATGGCCAGGAAACTGTGAATGAAATTTATCCTTTCCCATAAAAAGCCGGGAAAACACCCTCCCCCGATTTGGGCGGGGCCCCAAAACGGCCCCCCCAAAAACACACTCTGATTTTGCGATGTTTCCACCCGTTGGAAAATTTCCCGCTGCACATGTTGGACCGAAAAGTATGAAAAGAGAAAGGATTTAAAGATTTTTTTATGATCCGGCAGACAGAAGTACTCCCCCGTGTAACTTTGAGGGCAGCCAGTGGCAGCTCATGCGTGGGCAAACCCGACGTTTGTTGAGGCCAAATTTGAGGAGGGGCCCCGTTATTTGTTTAGTGCCCGGACTAAGGGGTGAATAACGTCATTCCCCCTGCTTATGTCCCGGAAAAGATGCTGAAAAAAACTGTTGGGGAGGGGACGGAGAAAGTGGCGAATACATTCCCCCGGCCACATGAGTTCCCGGGGGGGACTGAAATGGGGGAGGAGGAGGAGGGGCATTTTGGAAACGAAGCATTGTCTGGTGAAAAGAGGGATTTTTACCCAGGTGGGCAAAAAGGGAGGAGCAGGGCAGCTGGAAGAAGTGGATGGAGATGAGGAAGAGAGGCAAAAGACCCCCCCAAACACCGGCAGTATACGTGGGGAAAAGGAGGCAGGGGCCCCCGGAGGGCAATTTGGGGCAGGGGGGCCCGCGCTGTTATTTGCCTGGTAGTGACAGGCCCAATTGTCAGCATCCGGCAGAGGGGGGACTTCTGGCGCTCCACCCCCTTTTTGGGCCCTCCCCTACCCGGGCCCAAAAAGGGAGCCTTTTTCCCGCTATTGAGAGGGGAGGAAAAAACTCAAAAAACTATGGTGAAATTCCCCCGTTTAAACAGTTGGCCTGCCTATGTGCGGCACGTCCCTCCTCTGAAAAGGTTGACCGGGGGGTTCCTCAGCGGCTCATGTACTACTGCCCCGGCTGCTGGGGGAAGGTGGGGGGGTAGGGCAAATAAACCCGTCCAAGCAAATAAAACCCAAGTCGGAGTCATGATGAGCAGCTTCCTTCACCCGCCCAGTGAGGTGGGTAGTCGCCAGCAGGCCAGCCCGAAAGGGCCTGGAGCAGTCCCTGAACCAACAGGTGGTGGCCTACTTGGACCCGCACTTTTGCCCCCCCCAAATTTGAAGATCCCTTTGGCTTTCTGGGCAAGCCAAAATTTGGGTGTGTGGCCCCAATTTGCCAATTTGCGAAATGGGGGAAGTTTTCCTGCCCGGGTGGGGGGTGGCATCAGAGCGGGTGTTTTAGTGCCCCGGGGGCCCCTGTTAAAACCCAAAGGGGAAAACCCGGGTTTTCCCACCCGGAATGTGGGAACCGGGCTGACCCCTTTTTCAAGATTAAACAGGCGTGGATCGGCCGGATTTTCCAAAACACCCAATGCCCAGGCATAGACTAATCAGCCCCCTGACGCCTCACCCAAACTTTTGAGAAATGAGTCTGGGGTTTAAACTACCTGTCTCACCCCCCTATTTTATTGGGCCCACCCCCGCCTTTTTATGGGCCCCAATTTCTCCTGGGCCCCCCAACCCATTTTACCAGGGACTGGTATTGCCCCCCCCCTCCAAAACTTGTCATTTTGCCACTGTTTACCTCTTTCTGCTGCTGGGCTGCCCGCCTTTACTCCCCACGTGTCATTGTGCCCCTGGTTTGACCCTTATGTGCTGTGTGGCTCTGCCCTGACCCCCCACAAATGTGGGCATTGTCCAAATCTGTGGCCTACTCCCGTTTTTGCCCCCAGAATGTGATTTGTTTCCACTGCCTGACCCCATGGCTGGGTTGGTTTGGGTGCTGCCGTGACCTTCACACTGTGTCATTGTCCCAAATTTGTGGCCCACTCCTGTTTTTTCCCCCTCCGAATTTTCATTGTGGCCCCCTGCCTGAACTAATTTCTGGCTGGGGCTGCTGCCGTGAATCCACCCTGTGTCATTGTGCAAAATGTCTGACCTCCATGTGCTGTGTGGCTGCTTTGGGGACCCCACACTGTGTCATTGTGGGCCCCTGTCTGACCTTTTTTGCTGCCCGCCCGGGGGCTGCTTTCCGTGACCTCCACACTGTTGTCATTGTCCCAAATCTGTGGCCCCACCCTGTTTTTTCCAAACCCCCAGAATGTGATTGTGCCCTGCCTGACCTCATTTTTGCTGACTGTGGCTGGGTGCCGTGACCCCCCAAACTGTGTCATTTTTTGCCACCCGTCGCCTCATTGCTGCTGCTGTGGTGCGGGCCCTTTACCTCCCACTGTGTCAATTTTGCCAAATGTCCCGACCTCATTTCTGCGCTGTGGCTGCTGCGGTTTAAACCCCCAAAACTGTGTCATTTTTGCCACTGTCTTGACCTTTATGCTGCTGCTGTTTGGGTGCTGCCCTGACCTTTCCCCAAATGTGTCATTGTCCCACTCTTTTGGCCTACTTCCCGTTTTTGCCCCCTCCAGAATGTGATTGTGCCAATGCCCGACCCCATGCCTTTTGCTGTGGCTGCTGCCTTGCTTCACAAATGTGTCATTGTCCACTTTTTTGGCCTAAATCCTTTTTTTTGCCACCTCAGGAAATTTTTTTTTGCCAATGCCCGAATCATTTCGGTGCTGTGGTGCTGCCGTGAACCCCCAAAACTGTTTAATTTTGCAACTGTCTGACTAAAGCTTTTGCTTTTGGCTGTGCCGTGACCCCCAAAACTGTGGTCATTGTGCCCCTGTTGGCCTTAGGTGCTGCTGTGGGTGCTGCCCCTGACCTCCACACTGTTTTTCATTGTCCCCCCTCTGTGGCCTTTCTTTCCCTTTTTTTCCACCTTTCCCGAATGTGGATGTGGGCCCCTGCCTGACCTCCCTGCTGCGCTGTGGGTGCTGCCGTGAAAAAACCCCAAACTGTGTTTATTGTGCCACTGCCCGAACCCCTTCTTGCTTGCTGTGGGGGCCCCCCGGGCCCTGACCTCCACCTGTGTCATTGTGCCACTGTCTGAATCCCTGCTGCTTGTGGCCCGCTGCTTTTAACCCCCACACTTTGGGCATTGGCCCCTGTCTGACCTCATTTCTTCTTCTGTGGGTGCTGCCTGACCTACACGGGGTCATTGCCCAATCTGTGGCCTACCTCCTGGTTTTTGCCACCTCCAGAATGTCATTTTTGCCATGCCTGGAACCCCATGTGCTGTGTGGTGCTGCCGTGACCTCCACCTGTGTAAATTTTGCCAACTGCCTGACCCCATGCTTTCTGCTGTGGGGTGCTGCCGTGAAACCCCCACACTGGTCATTGTGGGAAATGTATGACCTCATGCTGCTGTGGCTTTTTGCCGTGGGCATCCAAACTGGGGTCATTGTTCCCCACTCCCGTGGCCTATCCCGTTTTTTCCACCTCCAGAATTTTCATTGTGCCACTGCCCGACCTCCAGCTGCTTGGGTGTGGGGGGGTCCCCCTGACCTCCCCCAAACCCGGGGTCATTGTTTCCCCCTTTCCCAACCCCCCCTGCTGCTGCTGGGTGCTGCCGTGACCTCCACACTGTGTCATTGTGCCCCTGTTTGACCCCTTATGCTGCTGCTGTTGCTGCTGCCCCTGACCCCCACACTGTGTCATTGTTTCCCCTCCTTTTGGTACTCCCGTTTTTGCCAAACCCCCAGAAAGTCATTGTGCCCCTGCCCGACCCCCATGTGTGCGGGGGCTGTGCCGTTGACCTCCCCCACTGTGTCATAGTGCCATGTCTGACCCCCATGGGTGCTGCTGTGGCTGCTGCCGTGACCCCCCACCCTGTTTTCATTGTGCCCCGTTGCCTCATGCTGTGTGGTGCTGCCTTAAAATCCACAAATGTGTAAATTTTCCCCCTTTGTGGGGGTTTCTCCCGTTTTTGCCCCCCTCCGAATGTCATTGTGGGCCCCTGCCTGAATTGCTTCTGCTGTGGTTTCTTCCCTGACCTCCCCCAAATGTGTCATTGGGGCCACTTTTCCCGCCTCAATGCTTTGGGGGTGCTTGTGGCTGCGCCGTGACCATACACTGTGTCATTGTGGGGGATGGGCTGACCCCCCATGCTGCTGTGTGGTGTTTCCGGGAAACCTAACACTCTGTTTATTGTGCCCCGTTTACCTCATGCTGCTGTGTGGGGTGCTGCCCTGACCTCCAAACTGTGTCATTTTCCACTTCCCACAAAAAATTTTATTCTTCCAAAACCAAAACACCCTTAAAAAAACCACTTCTAAAAATCATCTCTTTTTTTTTATTTAAACCCCTACACCCCCTCTTATTTCCCCCCCCTTCCTTAAAAACCCAACCCCCCCCCCCCCCTAAAAAAAAACAACCCCCCCCAAACCCCCCTTTCTTTTTGCCTCTCTGTTTAAAATTTCCTGTTTTTGCCAACCTCCAGAAGGTCCCCGTGCCACGGGGCTGACCTCATTTCTGCTTCTGTGGCTGCTGCCATGACCTCCACACTGTGTCATTGTCCCCCTTGTGGCCTACTCCCGTTTTTGCCACCTCCGAAGGGCATTGTGCCCAAGCCCGAATCATGCTGTGCTGTGGCTGCTGCAGTGACCTCCAAACTGTGTATTGGGGCCCCTGTTTTTGACCTCTGTTTTGCTGTGGCTGCTGCCATGTTATACACTGTGTCCCTTGTGCCACTGTCTGACCTCATGCTGCTGCTGCCCTGAACCCCCAACTGTGTTCATTGTGCCTCCCCTGTGACCTTTTTCCTGTTTTTTTCCAAAACCCCCGAATTTTCATTGTGCCACTGTCTGACCTCATGCTTTCGGGGCTGTCTCCGTCACCTCATACTCTGTCAATAAAAGTTGCCCCCTAGCCCCTCAGCTTGTTTTTTTTAGGGTTTCTCTGGCTGAATTTATCAGGCAAAAATTCCCGATTTAGTTTTTTGGTCGTTTTTTACCCTTAAGTTTCCCCGGGAATTTTAGGTGAAGCGGATTCTAAAAGGGGGGGGCAGTCATGTTGGGTGTCTTTTCTAAAAAAAAAATTGTATGAAGACCAAACCCAAGGGTCCCCCTTTCCTATTTAAGCTGGCACAACGTTCTACGCACCCTGCAGGGTCTGTGCAGCCCGGAAAAAAAAGTGTTTTTTAACGTGATTGTGGGGGAAGTAATTCGGAACAAAATTATTTTTTGCCGAGAAAATTTGGGAAGTTGAACGAAAAAGAATTTCGGGGGAAAATTTGGCCATCTTAATTTTTGGGGCCCTTTGGACAGAATGTTGTCTCAACTTTGTTTTAATTTTCATTGTCACATGGAGAAAACCACACTTCCTATGTCATCATCTTAAATTAATACACTTCATTCCAGTTAGCTCATGAAAAAGTCATTAACATAGAGGTACGCTTACTTTTTCTCCCTGCACTGGGAATGTGTACTCAGTGTGCTCAATAGAAGACAAGAAGATAATACAACTGTTTGTGTTATTAGTTTAGGAACATTGTGGTTGTCTTCAATTTTGAATTATATGACAATAAGACTACGTTTTATAAGCAATCTTTTCAGAAATTATGCTAATTCCAAACAGTTAACCTATTATTTCTGACAAACAAATTAATAAAGATCTGTAGCTTCAACCACAAGATAGACAAACAGGATATTAAAGGGGTTGTCCAGATTTAGAGGAACATAGCCACGTCCTTTGAGAAACAGCATCACAACTGTCCACGTTATGTCTCACTGCAGCTTAGTTGCTTCACTGAAGTAAATGAGGATGAACCGCAATGTTAAACATAACCTGTAAACAGATAGAAATGGTTTTCTAATTCTGTATAAACTGTTTAAAAATAAAGGAGATTGGATTCATGGTTGCCAGCGAGTTTAGTGCCTAGGTCCAGGTCTCTGGCCGCAGGCACTTCCACTCCTGGCTCTCCTCGTGTGGTGTTTATACTCACCCGGCCCTGACCTGCTTCCTCCTGTTCCTGCACACATCTCTACTTCCTCCTGTTTCCAGATGCACTTTCCGCTGCTGGCCGCTAGAGATGAATAAGCACAGGTTTTCTGCATTTAAAGGGCCAGCGCACAACATGTATTCATCCTCTATGAATGACCTTACATACTCTTTCTGTCGTCCAGTTGTTGTTGTCCGTTTCTTAGTGACGTTCCTTGTGCATTCCCTAGCGAACCTTCTATGTGTTACTATTTGTGTTATTTTCCTATTCTAGCCTGTCTGACCATAGTCCGCTGGCATGGTTCCTGAACATACCTGCTTGCCTGCCTATTCCAGCCTGTTTCAGTGTCTCTATCTTCAGTTGTCACCACTAGGACCTGCATCGGGGGAAGCAACCTGAGGGTCGTCTGCCCTTCCTGCTTTGTATGCAGATGCCGGTAAAGACAAGGGGCCCATTAGACTCTGCTCCCCAGTGTAGGTATTTCCAACTCTACGCGGTGACTAGTGGATCCACCATCCTCTCATCTGATTTGCATTGATAGATAAGATAAATAGATAGATAGATAGATAAGACAGACTAGATGGATAGACACAGTAGATAGATAGATAGATAGATAGATAGATAGATAGATAGATAGATAGATAGATAGATAGATAGATAGATAGATAGATAGCAATGATGTGCTACTTTTATGTAGAAAAGTTTATTTTTTTAAAGTTACATAAGTGTAATCTTTACTGTAATATTACATTTGGATTCAAAGGCAGAGATGCCACTAGAAACTTGCTGCCCATCTGTTGCATGACCCAGCTTACATATTTATTGTTCTGAAAATGACTAGTTGTTGAATGCAGAAGATTGATACAGAATTACTACCTTGCATGAACATAATGACAATAATATACTTTGTGAAATCTCCATTGCTTCAGCAACTAGGCTAAAATTTGAAATGCCTTCAGTATAAAGAGAATTGCTTATTTTCAAAGTTCAGTCTGTTCACAACAACAGCAGTAATATCAGTAAATGTCAGTATTGTAATAATGTTATGAGCTGATTTTAACTATTCACTCTAAAATGAATGTTTTACAAACAAATCCTAACTTATGGGTAATATATATTTACTTAAAGGCTATGTACACTTTTGAAACCAGTTTTTAGTGCTCTAATGCATTTGCTATGAAAAAAAGCACTTAGAACGACATGTATGAACGGGGCTGCACCAGTTTCGAGCCAAAAAACCTGTCATAGCCCTTTTCCTACAGATGTATGAAATGTCCTATGCCAAAATCTGGAACATGCTGTGACAGACCCAACACCTTTGTATGCACCAATGTTACAGGGTCATGTCGCGGCAGATACTGTATGTACAATGCGGCATATTTATGAATGTATCACAACGAAATGTGATGTAAAACTGTTGTACAAATTTTGCTGCATATGCTCTATGTGCCACATTTTGGTGCATAAATGTATCTCGCAAAGGCACATATTTATAAAGTGCTATGAGACACTTTCACATATTCTGACGAATGCTACGCTAACTTACTAAGAAGTACAACTGTTGAGGCAGTGCTACTTTTCATACATGTCCCCCATACTATTAATGAAAAAAGTCCTACCATTTATGGGTGTCTAACTGCTGTGTAGCCCCATGGAAACAAACAACAAACCCTGTTTAATTTGATGTTGCAGTCATTTGTTTCCTGTTACTTCTTCCTTTGATATATTAGCAGAAATTAGCTTACAGATAGAAGGTAGGATGACTACAGGATTAGTCTACAGACAGTTTGTTTGTCATCTGTTACCATGGAGATACATAGAAAAAATTATATAAAAACTAAGCACAGTTGTAACTGATGGCAGGATACAAGCAGCCTTACTCAGCTGCTGTTAATCACAACCGCTGATGCGTTTCGGACATCAACTGTCCTTAGCCGTAGCTGGTTGTGTTATAATCATGTTTGCTTTATAAAATCAAATTGATGTCACGTGACCACTGTCACATGACTCTATCATATCCATACGTAATGAAAATAAAAATTAAAAACAAACTTATTATGTTTTTCAGATTGGAAAGGGCCAAGACTATTTTAAAAATACTCAGAAAGTATTTGGTGGAAAACCTGTTTTTGTTTAAACCTTAGGAACCTTTGTTTTAAACAAAAAACACCCCCAATTTTCTGTGAGGGGTTTCTTGGTTGGCTTCCCCCAAATTTCCCCAAGTACCTTTTCAATCTCTACAAATGAGAAAGTACTGATATTCCCTTCATGCACATGTCTGGAGACTGCTGATATTTTAAAGTTATTGAATTTATTAGCATCAGATAAGTGCCTCCTAATTATGATTTTTAGTGGTCCAGAAGTGCACTCTACATACTGGATCTTATACGCTGTTCATGTTATTAAATAGACCACATATCTGGTGTTACAATTTATGAATGACTTAATAGGAAAAGACTCTCCATTTACACCAGGAGCAGATCATCTATGTATCTGCCACACCACCTGATGTGGGGGGAGAAAGGATTTTAACATCAAACCAATATCTCTCCTCCCATATCGCCATGTAGATATTTGCTAGAAAAGGAGAGAAGCAAGACCTCATTGGGGCTCCTCTTTTCTGCAGATAGAAATGCCCATCAAAAATGAAAAAAATTATGACTTAATAGAAACTGCAACTACATCTACAATGTAGTTTTGCGTAACAGGTGTATACATTCTATATCGATCCAAAAAATCTTAGCGCTTCTAACAAGGATTTGTAGGGTAAGCTCAGGTATAGGGCTGTTATGTCGCAAGGAGATTCCATGGACCCTTCGTTCTTGTTTCTGTGTTTTCTTCCCAATCTCCTCAAGTGTTTTTTGGAAATGCTCTATTGTTATCTCGATTAGTGGCATAAACGTCTCTGTTAGTATGTTGATCTCTTTCTCCACCTACAGCTCTGTAAGGGGAAAGATCAACATCTGATTCTTCTGTTGAAGTATTCATGAAACTTTCCCATTATGAAACTCACATTACACCTCTCAGAAGTCCATGGTTTGTTATAATACTGTTTAGCAGATTTGTTTTTTAAAAATGGACCGAGGATTGTGTGAGCGTCTATGCCAGTTATAAACCACATTATCTTCAATCTTTACTGTCCCTTTGGAACTTATTTAATTTTAACGCTGTAATGTCATCTTCTAGAATTTTAAGATTATTGGTCATTTTCATCTGCAATTTTTCATAAGATTGTTTGCCTTTATGTATATCCACTTGTTCTGTGGGTTGTATTATTTTGACCTTTAGGCTTTCTAAGCTTGTCGCCTCCTGTTCAACAATCAACCACATCAGCTGCAGGGAACACTCGGTTAGGGTTTGCTTTCACTTTTTATCGAATTCTTCACAATATTGGCGATATTGTCAAAATAATAGAAAATCATCTACCATTATTATATGTATCCAGTTATTTGGAACAAACCTTGCGTACTTATGTAAGATATGTGCATAAAAAAGCACCAACATTGGGCACCCTTCTTTCCCTTAGCATGTTTAGAAGTATGGACGCCAAACCAATTGGCTTAATAGAGTGGGTTATTATAAATGCGGACACAACATATGTACCGCTTGTAGATTTTACATGAAAAAAAGTTGAGATTCTTAGTTCACATGTTTTGATCAAAAATGTTTAAGCATATCCCCGGACTTTCCACTCGGGACCCCAATGCGGATGGTCTTACACTATTCCTACCTCTCTTTGAGTCCAATTCAGATAGTCTCCTTTGGGTCATCCCGACTCCATATTACAGGAGAAAAATGCACAAGCTTTATAAGCACACTGCACTGTCTAGTAACCTGTGAGATGAGCAGGGGTGCAGAAAACCAAGATGGTAGGCATACACTCCTCCTTGTATAAGTTATAAGCAATATATGCCTATGCACGTATAGTCTGCACAAAAAAAAAATTCTGACAAAACACACAATGTGAACACCAGTGTCCTGGACATGGCTGTGGTACATATACACACATCTCAAATCAGTAGTACGCCATCAGCAAAAAGAGCTATCAAATCGAAAATGGAAAACCTGCAAAAAAAGCAAAAATGCTTTTACAATACATGAAAAAAATTTGAGGTTTCTTATTTACTGTTTTAATCAAAAATGTTTAACCCATCCCTGACTTTCAAGGGGACCCCATTTGGATGGCCCTACACTATTGTACCTCTTTTTGGTCCAAATTCGATTTCTCAATTTGGTCACCCGCCCCATTACAGAGAGAAAAAAGACCAGCTTTATAAGCACACCGCACTGGTTAGTAACCTGGGGAGATGGGGGGTGAAAAAAAACCAAAATGGGGGCTCCACTCCTCCCTGTTTTAAGTTAAAAGCAAATATGCCAAAGAATAGTTAGTTCTGCACAAAAAAAAAAATTTCTAAAAAAACACAAATGTGAACACCGTTACATGGCATGGCTTGGTCAATAACAACCCCCAATATCAGTCAAAGAACGCGTGCATGCCAACAAACCTAGGACTGTTTGCAGGCCTGTAGTTAGCCTACTTAAGGCAGGTTTCATTTCAGGCCATAAGTGTTTATCCAAGTACTGTTATTAATGTGACCGGTCCACATGTGAGAGAATCTGTATTATATGTTTATATCTGGGGATAGCGGATAGAGCTGGTTAAGTTGTAAAATGCTGTGCTGCACCGCGAGCATCTGAACGGCACCACACATTGTTACTGTTTTTGTACGGTATTAAAAAAGGTTTGAGGGCGTTGGGCCCTTTCCCAAACCCCCGGGGTTTAGTTAAACTTATCGGCACCCTGGGGGACCTTTCCCCGGGCGGCGCACTTGAGCACGGGGTCTCGGTCAAAATTTGTACATGGCGTTTGGGGGAATTTTTTTCACCATACTTTACTGAAAAGTTAGTAAAAATACACTGTTGTTGAACTGGTGTTGTAGTGGTATATCTTTGTACCAGGAAGTAAAAGATATGTTGGGCAACATGCTGGAGAAACGGGTGATCCAAGAGAGTCAAAATCCCTAGGCTGCGCCTGTGGTCTTCGTGCGGAAAAAAGATGGGAGTCTCATGTTCTGTGTAGATTACCAAAAACTGAATGCCCAGACTGTTTGTGATGCCTTTCCCCTCCCGCAGATTGAAGAATCGCTGTCTGCTCTAGGTCATGTAAAGTTCTTCTCGACTCTCGAATTGGTGTGGATCTGCCAGGGGGCAATTTGGGAAAAAGGGAAGGGCAAAGAAGCTTTCATTCACCTATGGGGCTTTGAGTTCAAAACGGATGCCGTTTGGACTGTCTAATGCACCAGGGATATTCCATCGGCTGATGGAGCATTGTCTGGGAGATCTTAACTTTGAGTCAAGGTTGATTTACCTGGACGATGTAGTAGCATTCGGGAACTCCTTTGAGGACCATCTTCAGAAACTGCTGGAACAAATACGGGACCACGGGCTCAAGATAAAGCAAATATGTGCGATTTAAAATTGTAAAGTATTCTGTTGCATTCTGCTGTTTGGACACAAGATGCCACTTTTTTCCGGGGTTTCGGGGTGCATGAAAAATTAGAAAACTTGTAAAAAACTGTTTACAAGGAAAGGGCAGCCATTTTGAGCAGAAGCGGGAAAAAAGACACAGTGAGATTAGGGGTAGTGTTAAAGCGTTTGTTTGGTATCGAGTTTCGATGGGTTAGTCGATGGGTCGGCCCCCTATCGAAAAGGGTTTTTCGATAGTGGGGGCATCGATTTTGGACCCGTTTTTCCTTTTAAAGTCTTTTGGGAGAGCAAAACCCTTAAATTATTACACCCAAAAAAGGGCTGGAGAAGCAAAAAATTTTTAACATCCACAACAGTCAAATGGATTAGCCCCTTACATCTTGGGCAACACACTTAGGTTATAAAAGTCACAAAAAAAAAAAGTAACAAAACCTTTTAAACTATCCTTTTCTTGTCCCAAACCAGCCTGCCCTTTTAAACCCGGAAATCCCCCAAAAAATTAAAAAAGTGCAGAAGGCAGTATGTTTAAACCCATCATTTTACTTGAATGGACTTTGGGAAATATCCCCTGCCCTGGAACGCAGCTTGACCCCCAAAAACCTCCCATGCCCCCCACTTTTTAAAAAGTCCCCGAAAAAAAGGGTTTTTTTTTTTTTTAAAACACCTTTTTTAGTTTCACTGGACATTGCTTTTACCTGCCCGGGCCAAAAGCAGGGGCCCCAAAAACCCTGAATGCCCCCCCATTTAAAAAGTGCCGGAAAAAGGAGTCTTTCAACCCCCAAAATTTTATTTTTTTCACTGGACTTTGGGCCCTATCCCGGGTCTGGGCAAACAGCATGACCCCCAAAACCCTTGCATGCCCCCACATTAAAAAGTGAGGGGAAAAAGGATCTTTCAAACCCACCTTTTTATTTTCCCACTGGACTTTGGGACTATACCTTTTGGGGGGGGCCAAAAACAGCTGACCCCAAAAACCCTGAAAGGGCCCCCCACTTTTTAAAAAGTCCCGGAAAAAGGAGTCTTTCAACCACCATTTTGGTTTTCACTGGCCCAATTGACTTTACCTGTCCTGGGCCACAGCATAAACCCCCCAAACCTGCATGCCCCCCACATTTAAAAAGTCCCGGAAAAAAAGGAGCCCTTTAAACCCCAACCATTTTATTTTAAAATGGACATTGACTATTTCTGTCCGGGGCCCACGCAGACCCCCAAAAACTGCATGACCCCAACATTTAAAAAGGGGAGGAAAAAGGAGTTTTTCAACCACCATTTTAGTTTCACTGGACATTAAATATCCCTTTGTCCTGGCCACGGCATGCCCCAGGGCGGAGTTACAGGGGTGCGGGGGAAGCCCAGGCTGGCGCCCGTCTTTATTAACACGCGGGTTAAAATCCCCTGTTTGACGCAGCAACAAAAAACTGTCGTTCCCAAAGCGGAAAGGTGGGGGAAGCGGAAAGGTGTGAAAAACTCCGCCTTCCTTTTTAAACACAGTAAATCCTGGGTAGCGTTTTGCCCCCCCGTATAAAGGTGTGGCCCCAATTGAGCTTCATTTGGGAAATATGGTGGTTAACGCTCCTGTTAAAACCCAAAGGTCCCCTTTATCTTGGCTTTCTTTTTTATTTTACTCAATTTGCTGGGGAAAAAAGGGTCTTTTTACTTTGTTCTTTTGTCTGGCTCCATACTCCATTTTTCCCCGGGAATAAACCTACATCTGGTCAAGTTTTCCTTTTACCCCTTGAAACAATTCGGGGAAATTTTTTTTAAACAGCTATTTTGTACATGAAAATTTTTTTTAGTACTTTAATTCTAAAAACACATTTTTAAAATAGGATGGAATCCCACCATGTCTTTGTTTCTCTTTTTTTCATTTTTATTAAAGGGGTTGTCTCAAAAAAGGGGGATTGAAGCTATTTTTAAAGATCTTCCCAAAAAAAAAGGGTCTTTTTGCCAATTTTGTGTCCTTTAAAACAGTGTCCTACCTTTTCCCTTTTTTGGGACAGCACCACACCTTGACCCAAATGGGGGGAAAAAAAAATTTTTTTTTTGCAGAAAAAATTTGTTGTTAGAAAAACTTTTTTTAGAAAGGCCCTGTAGAAATAGTTGCATGTCACAGAAAAATCCCCAAAAAATTCAAAGCATGACCTTGACCCATTTTGGGGGCCCAATTGTGAAGAACAAATGTCTGTTTAGAAAAAACTTTTTTTAAGATAGGCCCTGTAGTATAGCTGATTCACAGAAAAATGCCCCCCAAAAATTCCCAAAGCATGCCCCTTGACCCAACTTTGGTAAATTGTGAAGAAAAAATTGTCTGTTGGGAAAAAACCCATTTTTAGAATAGGACCTGTAGTATAGCTGCATGTCAAAACCCAAAATGCCCCCAAAAAAATTAAAAGCTTTGGACCCCTTGGGCCCACTTTGGTCAATTGTTAAGAAAAAATGTTTGTTAGAAACAAAATTTTTTTATAATAGGTCTGTAGTTTTGGGCCTGAATTTCAAGCAGCAGGGACCCAAAAAATTAAAAAAAAGGGATTTTCTCGGGCCACTTTTAAAATTGTGAGGGGAAATGCCAAGAATTTCCACATTTCGTTCCAAAGGCCCATGATTATTGCTAAATTTCTAAACAGAACATGCCCTCAAAACCCATTAAACAATGCAAAAAAATTTTTTTAAGTTTAAAGTGAGAAAAAGGAAATTTCGGTTTTGTCATAAAACCCTTTGCTGTTTTTACAGTCTCCTCACGGGAAAAAACCCATCAAAATAAAAAATTTTGGGGAAAAGAAAATTAAAATTGCAGTAAGAAATGTCTTTTTAAAAAAAAGTTTTCAAGAGGACCATTTCTGTTTAAAAAGGAATGGAAGTAAAACCGGCAAATTTAATCGGTGACCTCGGCAATTGGGGGCCAAAACATAAAATCAGAGATAAATGCCGATTCATCTTGAGGAAAGCCCAAAACGATCCAAAATTATTGGGGAAAGGGGGGGTTTGCGTTTGTCTGAAAATAAACTCCTCCAGCTGTGCTAAAGGGTTTCCCGCTCAAAATATAAAGCTGGCTGCTGGGCAGGGGAAAAACACCTCTATGGCTGACGGGGCCACCCTGGGCCCATTCGTCATTTTTGGTTTACCCAGAAGTCTTTTGGGTCCAAAAACACATGCAAAAACATCGGTGTTGAGACGAGTTTGTCGTGAAACCCTGATCTTAAGTAAATCTCTGTGTGTTGGATGTGGGGCCCTCAATTGGGCATGCTTTGGGGTAAAGGTGGTAAACCAAAAAATTGGGAAAGGAGGTCCCCCTTTTGGCTTCTCCCACCTTCCCTTTGTTTGCTGCCGCTAGCCTATTTGGCATTTAAAACTGCTGTCGGGGAGCTGATGCCCGTTCTCCCCGTGAAATTTGGGGAAACCCGTGAAGCAGACGCAACAGATGGTTCCCTTTTGGGATCAATCAGCAAGGTCCCCTTTTTCCTGAAATTTTTCTCTTTTATTTGGGTGGGGGGAAAGGGAAAGTGCGATTTTTTTTTTGGGTCCCGGGGATCCATGGGGGGGGCCCAACCAGTAACTGTTGTTCATTTTGGGGCCTTAATGGCCGGGGAAATCAGGTTGGAGGAAAGGGGAGTTAAAAGAAATCATGTGAGAGTTTGGAAACCCTTGTTTTCCCCAAACCCTTGGGCCCGGGGGTCCACTGAAAAACCTGATCTTCCTCATTTTCCCTCCCCTCCCCCAAAGCGCCCCCCAACCTCTTTCCAAGGAAAGGGAGTCGGAAAACATCGGTGTTAGGGAAAAAACCTCCCCCCTTCCTCCTCCCCCGCGGGCCCCGGAACAGCTTAAACACAAGGGGCCCTTGCCGGGAGATGATCCCACCCTGGACCCGGAGCGCCCCCCTTTGCATTTAGTTTGGCCCCCGAACCACTGCCTAATGAAGACCGATAAAATTGTGAAAACTGTGGGGGTTTGGGTGGATTTGCGGAAAAAAAAAGGGGTCCTTTGTCCGCTCGTGTCCGTCTTTCCTCCTCCGTGGGTGGCGGGGCCCTGTTTTTTTCGATTTGTAAAACCGGATGTTCCGGGAATACTAAAAATCACCAAAATCCCTCATGGGGAACGGGGGGGGGGCCATTGTCCGCATGACCTTTTTGGGTTTGGGCTTTTTTAAAAAACTGGCAAGGATTGGGGGCAGACCCTCTTTCCCTGCCCACCTCGGGGGGTTCAACCCCCCGAGGCCCGAAACCGCTGCTTGTCGGGCCCAATTTTTGTGTCCTTCTTTACTGCGTAAGGGCCCTTTGCGTTTGCTGCCCCCAATGGGCTGGAGCATGTGGAGGGGGGAATTTCCAGCTTTGTTGCCACGTCAAAATGAGAGGGGTTGGGAGGGGGGGGCCAAAGCTGAGGGTGCAACGCACCCCAGGCGGGATGAAGCAGGGTGCAAAACGGGGGAAAGTGGAACTCAAAACCTCGAGCCTTCTTAAAGCAGGCAGTCCAGACCCCGGGTGCCTTTAGAAATTTCTGGCGCCCAAAGGTTCATGACATGTGCCAGGCAAGGGATGTGCCCCCAAAGCCTCCCGATTTTTAAAGGGGCCCGGCCAAGCAGATTTCCCCCTTTTATGGGCAAAACCACTTTCCCGGGCACAAGGTTCTTGTCACCCCACCCCAGCGTTTGGGTCTCTTTGGGCTTAAAAGCCGTCCACACCCCTTCCTGTGTGTGGACGGTTTTCCAAGGCGTTTAAATTTCAACCCCGGCCCTGGTGTTCCTGGGACGTGATGCCACCGAGGCCCTTTGGGGGGAAAAAGAGCCCTGCCCCTTCCCTGCATTTTGAAGAGGGGTGCGCGACCCTTTGAGACCCACCTTTCACCCCCAGGGGGAAATCCCCCCTCCAGTCCCCCCAGTGAGCTGTCACTGAGATATAGCGGCCTTGGCGTGCTTACTAGGCCATGTTTCGGTGGTGAGTGGAAAAACTTTTCCGGCACAGATGCAGACAAGGGCCCCCCTTAAAATTTTTAAGATGACACGTGGCGGGGCCAGGGAGGGACGGCTTTTCTGCAAAAAAATTTCCCGTGGGGAATTGGGGTTTTGGGGGAAGGCGAGGGCCTGCGTGGGGGAAAACCATCTGTTCCACCATACGGAAAGGAAAATTTTTTCCCCCAAGGCCCAAAACCTGGCAAATGCCGAAAATTCACTTTTCTTTTTAATTTTTTAAAATTTTCTTCTTTCCCCCAAATACTAAAAAATTTCTCCTTTTTCCTTAATTTCCCTTTCCCTTTTTTAAATTTTTTTTTAAACCTTTTCGGAAACCAATTAATTACTCTTTTTTCCCCTTTTTAAACCCCCCCCCCCTTTTTTGGGGCCCCCCCCCCCAAGGGGACCCCTGAACTTTGACTCTGAGAGACATGGGCAGCGGGGGAAAACGTTTTGGTGGTGGCGGAGGAGGAGGGGCGGAGAAAGAGGGTGTGACAGGGGTTTGGGAAACCCCCGGCGTCGGTTTCGGGCCCTTTTTTTGGCCCAAAGTTTTTCCCTCCATTTCAAATTCAGATTCGCTGCAGGGTGACTGGGAAATGTTGGGTGGGGTTAACCATTTAAAAGGTTTTTGGGCCTCTATTTGCTTTTGGGCCAAAAGGCGGCATAGGGACATGCGGGGTTTGAATCAAAAGGCTTGCTCAAAAAAGGGCCCCAGGCTTGAGGGGGCCCTGGCCCTTTTTGGACGGGGGAAAAAAGCGAGGACCCCGGGTTTTTGGCTGACCGTGGCGGGGCGGAATCTTCACCCGGACTTTGGGGGGGGAAACCCCGCCCTTTCCCCCTTTTTTTGTGGCGGGACCCGTATTGACATTTTCCCCCCAATCGTCTTCCTTCTCGCCCACGTTGAAGCGCTGAAGAAAAAATTCTGGGGAAAAGCCCAGGATGGATCCCCCAATGTGTAAATCATCTTCTTCATAACCGGGTGATTTGGTGTCCTGACTTTCTGCACCCAAAACCCCCTGCGGGTTTAAAAGAAAAGGGGGGCCCTGCAAGGCTTTCCCGGGACCGCCCGGATTTTTGCCGATTGACCGGCTTCCTTCACCTCCTCTGGTGGCATCGTAACGGGGGTCAGGCGGGACTAAATTTTCCTCTTGTTCTTTTAACATGCCTTCTGACCCAACCGAAATTTTTTCATCAAAGGGTCTTCAAAACATGGGGTTATCCCCAGTGGGGGGTACACGAGTTTTACATTTGGGACTTTCTTCCCTGTTGGGCGGATGTGTTTATGCTGTTGGGCGACATTTTTTGGCCGTTTACTGGGGGACGAGGGGGTAAGACTGCTAATGCAGGGTTTTCATTAACCACTGAAGGCGAAATTTGGGGCGATGTTCGTTATTTTGATTCACAGGGGCCCCGACCCCCGCGATGACCCGGCCCGGGCGGGCCCCAACTGACGATCCGCTGGCCCCGCGTGTTGTCGCCAGCACTGGAAAGGGGCACCTTCTTGTACCTCTACCTCCATGTGCTACCCCCCCCCTTTGCTCGCTTACCCCCTGCATTTTGCTCCCATGGGCCAGAAAATAAAAAATTTTAGAAGGGGATGGGGAAAAGTTTTGGGGAAAATCCCCTTATTAAAAGACGGCAAAATTTACCCGGGTATTCTTTAAATCCCCCAAACAAAACAAAATTGCTGGTTTAAAAATTTAAAATGAAAAGGGGTTTTTATTTAAAACCAAAAAATTTGGGTGGGCAAAAATTTCCCAAAAAAAAGTACTGTTTTGTTTTTGGGATAATTAAAAGGGTAATTTTTTGCACCCTTTTAAATTCACCGGTGGTGAATATTGAATTGTGTTTTTAAAATTTACGTAGATGGGTGCGTCAAAAGAAAAGTACTGGGTGCGCAAAAGTCAAAAAAAAACGTAACTGGGTTTTTTTTTTGGGTATAATAAACTGTATTTTTTGCACCCCTTTTAATTCACCCGTGGTGAATTTTAGAATTGCTGTTTTAAAAATTTACGTAGATGCTGCCCTTCAATTTAACAGTACTGGGTGCGCAAAAATCAAAAAAACGTAACTGTTATGTTTTGATATAATAAACTTGTATTTTTTGCAACCCTTTAATTCCCTGTGGTGAATATAGAATTTTTTTCCCCTTTTTTTTTTTTTTTTAAAAATTTACGTAGATGCTGCCGTCAATGAAAAGTTTCTGGGTGGCAAAAGGGCAAAAAAAAAAGTAACTGTTTAGTTTTGATTTTAATAAACTGTTTTTTTTGCACCTTTCAATTCACCTTTTGGTGAATATAGAAAATTTTCTGTTTTTTAAAAATTTTTCGTTTGGGTGCTGCGTCAATGAAAAGTACTGGGTGCGCAAAAATCAAAAAACAAGTAAATGTTAAAGTTTTTTATTTAAAAAACGGTTTTTTTTTGCACCTTTTCAATTCACCCGTGGTGAATATAATTTTTTTGTTTTATGGTTTTGTAGATGCTGCGTTTAATGAAAAAGTACTGGGTGCGCAAAAGGGCAAAAAACCAAAATAACTGTTTTTGTTTTGATTAATAAAATTTTTATTTTTTCACCCTTTTAAAATTTACCTGTGGTGAATAAGGGAAATTTTCCCGCTTTTTAAAATTTAGTAGATTTCGGGTCAATGAAAAGTACTGGGTGCGCAAAAATCAAAAAAACACGTAAAATGTTATGTTTTCGTTATAACCCCGGTTTTTTTTTCACCTTTCAATTCCCTTTGGGGGAATATAGGGAATTTTCTGTTTTAAGTTTACGTAGATGCTGCGTCAAAGGGAACGGGCTGGGGTGCGCAAAAAGTCAAAAAAAAACGTAACTGTTATGTTTTGGGTATAATAAACCCGTATTTTTTTCAACCCTTTTAAATTCACCCGTGGTGGAAAAATTTGGGAAATTTCTTTTTTTAAGATTTAAGTAAAATGCGCGTTCCCCTTTAAAGTAAAGGGTGCGCAAAAGTCAAAAAACCAAAATAACTGTTAAAGTTTTTTATATAATAAATGTTTTTTTTCACCCTTTCCAAATTTTACCCGTGGTGAATATAAAAATTGTGTTTTTAAGATTTAAGTAGATGCTGCGTTTAATGAAAAAGTTCTGGGGGCGCAAAAGTCAAAAAAAAAACCCTAACTGTTATGTTTTTATTTTATAAACTGTTTTTTTGCAATTTCAAATTTACCCGTGGTGAATATAGAATTGCTGTTTTTAAAATTTAGTAGATGCTGCGTCAATTTAACCGTAAAGGGTGCGCAAAAGTCAAAAAACACGTAACTTTTTATGGGTTTTTATATAATTTTAAAATGTATTTTTTGCCAACCCTTTAATTCACCGGGGGTGAAATTTAGAATTGCTGTTTTTTGATTTACGTTTGATGCTGGTCAATGAACAGTACTGGGTGCGCAAAAAGTCAAAAAAACGTAATTTTTAGTTTGATATAAAAAACTGTATTTTTTTGCACCCTTTTAATTTACCTGGGGGTGAAAAATAGAAAATTTCTGTTTTAAGATTTACGTAGATTTCCGCTCAATTTAACAGTACTGGGGGCGCAAAAGTCAAAAAACACCCTAAAATGGGTTTTGTTTTCGTATTTTTACACGGTTTTTTTTTGACCTTTTAATTCACCTTTTGGTGGGAAAATAGGGAAATTTCTGTTTTTAAAATTTTCCCCAGATGGGTGCGTTCAAACAACAGTTCCCGGGGCGCAAAAAGTCAAAAAACACGTAAATGTTATGTTTTGATTAATAAAAATTATTTTTTGCACTTTCCCTTAAACCCGGGGGTGGAAAATAGAATTTCTGTTTTTAAGATTTACGTAGATGCTGCGTTTAATGAACAGTTTCTGGGTGCCGCAAAAGCCAAAAAAACACGTAACTTTTATGTTTTTTATATAATAAAAATTTTATTTTTTTCACCTTTCAATTCCCTGTGGGGAATATAGAATTGGGTGTTTTTAAGATTTACGTAGATGCGCGGGCAATGAACAGTTAATTTGGGGGGCAAAACAAAAAACACGTAAAATTTTTTTGTTTTCGTTTTAAAAACCGGTATTTTTTGCACCTTTCCCAAATTAAAACCCGTGGTTTAATAAAAGAATTGCTGTTTTAAGATTTACGTAGATGCTGCGTCAATGAACAGTTTCGGGTGGGGGCAAAGTCAAAAAAACGTAAATGTTATGTTTTTTATATAATTTAAAATGTATTTTTTGCACCTTTCAATTAACCCGTGGTGAATTTAGAATTGCTTTTTTTAAAATTTACGTAGTTTCCCGGTCAATGAACAGTTTTACTGGGTGCGCAAAAGTCCAAAAAAAACGTAAAAATGTTATGTTTTGGTTTTAATAAAAATGTATTTTTTGCAAAATTTCAATTCAAAAAGTGGTGAATATAGAATTTTTGTTTTAAGATTTACGTAGGGTGCTGCGTTCCCTTTAAAAAGTTTTGGGGGGCGCAAAAATCAAAAAAAAACGTAACTGTGATGTTTTCGGGTTTAAAACACGGGATTTTTTGCACCTTTCCCAAATTCCCCCTGTGGTGAATATAAAAATTGCTGTTTTAAGATTTACGTAGATGCCCGCGTCAATGAAAGTACTGGGTGCCCCAAAAAATCAAAAAACAGGGAAAATGTTAAAGTTTTTTTATAATAAACTGTATTTTTTGCACCTTTTTAATTAACCTGTGGTTTAATAAGAATTGGGTGTTTTAAAATTTACGTAGATGCTGCGTCAATGAACAGTACTGGGGGCGTAAAAGTCAAAAAAACAAAGTAAAATGTTATGTTTTGATATAATAAACTGTTTTTTTTTGCACCTTTCAATTCCCTGTGGGTGAATATAGAAAATTTCTGTTTTGAAAATTTACGTTGATGCTGCGTCAATGAAAAATAATGGGTGCGCAAAAGTCAAAAAAAAAACGTAAAATGTTTTTTTTCGTTTTAAAACCCGGGGATTTTTTGCACCTTTCAATTCTCCTGTGGTGAAAATAGAATTGCTGTTTTAAAAATTTACCCAAAATGCTGCGTTAAAAGAAAAAGTACTGGGTGCGCAAAAATCAAAAAACACGTAACTGTTAAAGTTTTGATATAATTTAAAAATGTTTTTTTTTTCCCCCCTTTCAAATTCCCCTGGGGGTGAATATAGAAATTTCTGTTTTTTAAGAAATTTTCGTAGATGCTGCGTCAATGAACAGTTTTCTGGGTGCGCAAAAGGGGCTAAAAAACCGTAACCCGTTATGTTTTTGATAAATAAAAATGTATTTTTTTCCCTTTTCCCAAAAAACCTGTGGGGTAATTAGAATTGCCCGTTTTAAGATTTACGTAAAATGCTGCGTCAATGAACAGACTGGGTGCGCAAAAGTCAAAAAACACGTAACTGGTTTTTTTGTTTTTTGTATAATTAAAACGGTATTTTTTCCCCTTTCCAAAAAACCCGTGGTGAATATTGAATTGCTGTTTTTAAGATTTAGTTGATGCCCGCGTCAAAATGAAAAAGTAAATGGGTGCGCAAAAATTTAAAAAAAAACGTAACTGTTATGTTTTTTATAATAAACTGTATTTTTTGCACCTTTTTAAAATTCACCTGTGGTGAATATAGAATTGCTGTTTTAAAATTTACGTTTGGGTGCTGCGTCCAAAAGAACAGTACTGGGTGCGCAAAAGTCAAAAAAACGTAACCCGTGATTTTAGTACGATACACGGTATTTTTGGCAAAAAAAAAACCCCGTGCTGAGTGCTGACTACAAGATTGTGGATTGTAAAATTTTAAGTGCAAGGTTAAATATAAACTGTCCAGGTGTAATGGGTAAAATTGAAAACTATTGAAATTTTATTTTGGGTAATAAAAATTGGGGTTTTGAGCCCAACAAAGAAGGGGCCTGCATTACTAGAAATGATGTTTATCCAATTTTAAATTCCCGAATGCCCCAAAATGCAGGAAATACTTCAATAGCAAAAAATGTTAATAAAAAAAATATTCCCCTAAATATCTACAAATAAGTCTTGGTGAAACTTTATCCTTTTTCTTTAAAAGATAGAGCTTTTTTCCCGTGTTCGCCCCCCGGGGGCCCCCCCCCCCCCCGCCCCTCCGCCGTGACTTCTACAGCGGTAGTGCTGCTTTAAAAAATTTTTAGCCCAACTAATAAAATGTTAAAATTTAATCTAACTAAATTGGAAGGGGGTCAAAAAGCTTAAAAGCCCGAGGTTTCTTGTGCAAAAAAAGGGACTAATTTTTCCCCTGCGCTGTGTGGCCCCAGGGGGAGCGCACGTCCCTTTTCCCTTTTGAGACGCTGAGAGACCCCCCTGAGGGTGGGAAAAAAGGAAACGCTGTTTTATGTAAAACGAGGTCATGTGATTTTTTCCAGCCCAATCGCAAAACCCTACACAATTTCCCAAATCATGACGTTTGCACAAAACATCTCCCCCCTGCTCTATTCTATAAAAATGAATTTTTCTGGGGCCAAAATTACAAGGGAAACGCCGAAAAAAGGCCGAATTAAAAAGATGATGCTCAGATTTTAAACCCTTAATTATCGAATGATTGGAAAAAATTTTGATCACCATAAAATTTGGCCGATTTCAACCCTTTTTCGAAAAATCGCTCAAAAACTTAAAATTTTTAGAGGCCCGAAAATGGGCGAGGATTTATCAAACTTCCCGATTCTGATAGTTCCTGAACTTTGAGCTGCCCCAGAGAGAAGAGGGGATTGGCTGTCTAGATTGATGCTGTTGGTGGGGAAAAAACCCCCTGACAGAAGGGGTGTCCTGCAGGAGACAGAGGGGAAGCATCCACCATTTTGGATGATCGAATCCATCGGCAGGGATCAGAAACTTGAGCAAATGACTGGGCTGCAAAAAACCCCCAAAAAATACACCCGGGGCAAAAACCCCGTGCACCCTCAACGGGAAAAAAAAGGGTGTTTGCAGGCCCGTAGTTAGCCTGTTGGGCAGGTTTGGTTTTCAGGCCATTTAAATGGTTTAAACCAAGTATACCCCTTGATTCGGAGCATTGGGGCAAGGGCTTTCTATAGCCCCGGTTTTTTTAATGCGACCCCGGGCCGCATGTGGGGAAAAATCTGTATTATATGTATATATCTTGGGGGTAGGGGGTAGAGTGGTTAAGTTTTAAACTGGGGGGTGCAGCCCAAAGTGGGTGCACCTTTGAACGGCACCCCACACCCTTTATTCCCGTTTTTTTATTTGGGGATTTAAAAAGGGAGAGGGGGGTTTGGGTAGGTAAACTTATTGTGAAACCTTTAGGGCACACTCCCGGCGGACAGTCCAAAAATTTTCTAAATGTGTATTTTGGGAAAAAATTTTTTACCATACTTTCCCGAAAAGTTCAATAAACTACAAATGTTTTGAAAATGGTGTTGTAGTCGTTTCTTTGTCCAGATTCCCCTGTATTCCGGGAAGTTAGCTTGGGGAAACTTGGGGTTTACCCTGTGGGATTGTGGCGGAGAATTTAACCCCAAGAAGCTCCTCAAAAGAAAAAAACCCGGTGGATTTTTTTCTTAACCCCAAGGGGGACCTAAAGCTTAAAAAAAATTATCCTACCAATATTTAAATTTGGTAGTTATTAAAAGTTCCCTTGGGCCTTTTTCACAATCTTTATCCTAATAATGTTTGTTTTTATATGTTATTTTCATTACGTATGGACATGATAGTGTCATATAATGGTGGTCATGTGACACCAATAGAGACTATATAAAACAAACATGTTTGTAACACAACTAGCTACGACTAAAGGGCAGTTTTAAAGTCCAAAAAAGCATCCCGTGGTTGTGATTAACCACAGCTAAATGAGCTGCTTTTTATTCCCCCATCCCGTTTAAAAGCGTTTTTTTTTTAGATTTTTTTTTTTCCATGTAACTAAAAAAAATGTGACTTTTTTAACGAATTCCGTAAGTGCAGCTGGTGTACTAACAGTTTTTTGTTTTTTATGGGAGGAAATGGCTCTCTTTTCTCCAAATGGGCCATTCATGAATTTTAGGGAAAAAAGATATAGTGAGCTGGGCTCAACTTTTTTTTTTTCAAAAAGGATACATAGGTCTAAAAGCAGTGTAAAAAAAAAATAGGGATACATTTTTAATGAAGACAATTTGCAAAGTTAATTTATTGTTAATTGTAAAAGTTTTGAGCAATAGCAAAAAAAAAAAAAATGGTTGCAAAGGTGGGTTTTAAAACCCTTTTAAAGGGCTATGTAAAATTTTTCAGTAATCTGCATTTATTTGCAAAATTATTTTAAAATCCATGAACTGTTTCCCCAATTTTTTTTAATGCTCAAACCGGGGGGAAAATTTAAATATAGTATGTGATAAAGCAACACAAATAGCAAGTATTTGTGAAGAGTGAAGAAAATGTGTCTTTCCATATTTTTGCAAATTAAAAACTTGAAAAGTTTTGCTGTTTTGCCGTGCAAATGTATTCAGCCACCTGTACTCTAATACCTCTAAATAAAATCCAGGGGGTGATCAAATTTCCTTAAAAATCACCCAGTTGGTAAAAAGAGGTTTCATTTATGTAATTTTTTTCTCAAATATTTAAACACGTTTTTATGTGAATGGTCAGAGAATTTTTAGAAACATCAGTGAAGAAATAGCATCCCCCGAAAAATCAAGGAACTCACTAGAAAAACTCAGGGGAAAAATTGTGGTTTGAGTGTTTTTGCAGGATTGGTTTTAAAAAAAAAGGTCCCAAACCCGAACATCTCAAAGGAAACAAATTTTTCAATCAAAATTTAAAACCATAAAAGGAAAAAGTTTTGGAACAAAATGCTAAAAATTTCCCAAGGCAAAGGTATCCACCTAAAATGACAGCCCAAACAAGGAGAGCACTAACTAGAGAAGCAGTCAAGAGGTCCAGAGTCACTCTGGAGGAGCTGCAGAGATCCAGCAAGACAACTATTAAACTATTCACAAGACAACTATTAATTGTGTACACCACAAATCTGGCCTTTGTAGAAGAGTGACAAGAAGAAAGTTCTTTTTGAAAGCAAGTCATAAGGGGCCACATGTATGAAAACTCTCTAGGTCTAACATTCACTTTGTTGCCAATAGCAACCAATCACAGTGCCCCTTTCATTTCATATGGTGCTCTGGAAAATCAGAGGGGTGTTCTGATTGGTTGCTATGGGCAACAAGGTGAATTTTAGACCTAGACAGTTTTCATACATGTGGCCCAAGAAGTCCAGTTTACAAAAAGCTATGTAGCAAATGAGACCAAAATTGAACTTTTTGACCAAAATGCCAAATGCTATGTGGGAAGAGAGCAAACATAGCAGATCACTGTGAACACACTATTCCCATCGTGAATCATGGTGGTGACAACATCATGCTGGGATGAAGATTTTGCTTAAGCAGGGACTGAAAATCTGGTCAGAGTTTATAGGAAGAAGGATAGAGCAAAATACAGGACAATCCTGGGGGAAAACCTGTTAGAGGCTGCAAAAGACTTGAGACTGTGGTGTAGGTTCCCCTCCCAACAGGACAACAACCCTAAACTTCCAAAACTACAATGGAAAGCTTTACATCAAAGCATATTCATGTGTTAAATTGGCCAAAAGTCCAGACCTAAATTTCATTGAGAATCTGTGGCCTTACTTCAATATTGATATTCACAAATGTTCGCCAACCTGATTCAGCTAGAGCTATTTTGCAAAGAAGAATGGACAGAAATTCCAAACTCTAGATGTGCAAGCTTGTAGAGACATACCCCAAAAGACTTGCAACTATCATTGCCACTAAAGGTAGACCTACAAAATATTGACTCAGGGTGGCTGAATATATTTGCACACCACAATTTTCAGTTTTTAAGTTTGCAAACATTTGGAAAAGCACACATTATTTTCTTTACACTTCAAAAATACATGCTAAGTTTGTAATTGTAACATTTACAAAGGAAGAACAGTTTAAGGGGTACGAATAATTTAGCAACCCATGTATATGGTAATAAAGCATGTTTAATTTATATATAGGTTTTCACCACTCACTCTATATATGTATATATATATTATTATTATTATTATTATTATTTATTTTAAAGCGCCATTGATTCCAGGGCGCTGTACATTCGAGGGGGTTACATACATTACATAAGTCAAACGAGTACAGTGATAAGGGATAATGACAATTGGCACGACAGAGGGAGAGAGGACCCTACCCGCGAGGGCTTACAATCTACAAGGAGGGGGAAAGAGACAGGAGGTGAGGGGCAGACATGTCTGTGGATGAAGAAGTGACAAGTGTAGTGAAGGTTATAGGCAGCCTGGGAAAAAAATGGGTTTTTCAGGTTGCTTTTGAAAACTGGTGAAAAGTGGAGGAGAGTCTGATGTGTTGGGGCAGTGAGTTCCAGAGTGTGGGTGAAGCACGGAAAAAGTCTTGGAGACGGTTGTGTGAGGAGCTGATAGGGGGAGAGCAGAGGAGAAGGCCCTGTGAGGAGCGGAGAGTGCGTGAGGGGAGATATTTGGAAATTAGGGCAGAGATGTATGGAGGGGAGAGGTCATGGAGAGCCTTGTAGGTCATGGTTAGTAACTTGAAATGAATTCACTGGGAATGGGAAGCCAGTGAAGGGATTGGCAAAGGGGAGAGGCAGAGGAGTAGCGAGGAGAGAGGTGGATAAGACGGGCAGCAGAGTTAAGGATGGATTGGAGGGGAGCGAGGGTGCTAGCTGGGAGGCCACTGAGAAGGATGTTGCAGTAGTCTAGGCGGGAGATGACAAGGGCATGGACCAGCATTTTTGTAGTGTCATAGTTGAGGAATGAGCGGATGCGAGAGATGTTTTTCAGGTGGAGGCGGCAAGCAGAGGTGAGGGTTTGGATGTGTGGTTTGAAAGATAGAGCAGAGTCTAGGATTACCCCAAGGCAGCGGACTTGCCGGGACGTTGAGAGTGTAGAGCCGTTGACTGTAATAGAGAGATCAGGGGCCGGGGTGGATTTGGAGGGTGGAAAGATGATGAGTTTTTTTTCCCATTTAGTTTTAGGGACGTGTGAGAAGAAGGAAAAATGGAGGACAGACAGTCATACATATACATATATATAGTGGGCGGTCATGGCTTTGGGGTCACAGCAAAGTTCAACTTTCACAGAGATAAAAACAGTTAGGGTGACATGTATGAAGCTCGCCGGGTCGGGGCGCGCTTTTCCGCTAGTTTTCCCGGAATTGCGCCTATTTATGTCGGGGCCGGGGCGCGTCATACCCTATGTAAAGGTCCGCCGGCCTCCCAGTGTGTTAGGCGCAGTGGGGATTAGGCGCAAAGCGGCGTGCGCCCATGATTCCCGCCCGAGGTAGTGCATCATCATGGGGGAAAAAATCCCCCGCGCCCCCCCATGTGGGGGCGCAGCGCTGGGATGAGGCGCAGTGCCGCTGCGCCGGAGATTCGCCCCGGGGAGGGGGGGCCCCTCGTACAGCGGGGTAAAATTCCCTGGCCTCGCCCCAGTGTGTGGGGACAGTGCGGGGGGCATGGGCGCAAGTGCGGGATTAGGCGCGTGGGGGGCTGGAAAATTGTTCCCCCATGCGAGACGGCTGGGAAAAAGCGAGAAATCATTCCCCTGTCGGTGCGGAGTATTTAATCAAAAATCGCCCTTTTTAAAAGGGGTTAAATTCTCGGAAAAAAAAAGGTAAACCTTAAAAAAAAAAAATAAAAACAAAAAACATTTTTCCCAAAATCCCCTTTAAAAATTAGGAATTTGGAAATTAGGGGGGAAATACAGTAATCCAATTCTGAAAGCTATTCACATTGGTCGGCATAAACGGCCAAAACAGAATAGGGGGACAGTGAACCATTAAAAAACCCATGGAGAACTATTGACCCAACAAATCAAAGGGGGGGGACAGTTCAAAATACAGTAAAAATCAAAAAAAAAGAGTGTTGTTAGGCGGGGCTTTGGCTAGCTCAGCCAAACAGAATAGGACGACAAGGGGCCCCCTTAAAACCTTTGGAGAAAATTTTTTTCAGAACAAGGTGGGACAGTTCAAAAAACGTAAAAATGCAGAAAAGTGATTTGTTGAGTAGCGGGGGCTTGGCTTTTGCTC
>JAODAL010042382.1:0-34886 GCA_025379985.1 Phyllomedusa bahiana | reverse complement strand
GGGATTTTTCCCGATTGCGGCTTCCTCTCCCCCTTGATGGCATCAGTAACTGGGCGTCAGGCAGGAAAATCTTTCCCTTTGGCCTTTTGATCTTTTAACATGCCTTCTGCCCCCAATGATTTTGTATCAAAGAGGTCTTCAGAAAATGGATTATCCACAGTGGGGGGTACACGAGTTGACTTTTGGGCTGTTATTTTGGGGACGGATGCTGGGATGCTGATGAGACATTTGTGGCCGTGCTGAGGGAGGAGGGGTAAGACTGCTGATGCAGGTTGTTAACCATGAGGAAGTTTGGCGACGCTGTTCGTTTGAGATTAACAGGGCCCCTGACCCACGATAAAAGGGCCCTGACGGTCCTGAAATGCGATCCCCAGGCTGCTTTTGTTGTCCCCACAGGGAAGGAGCACCTTCTCTCGTCCTCTACCCCCATGTCCTACCCCCTTTTTGCTCGCTTACCCCAAATTTTCGCCCATGTTCAGAAATATAAAAATTGAGAAGGTAGGGGAAAGTTTTTTTGGAAAAAGTCTCTTTTTAAAAGAGGCAAATCACAGCTATTCTCAAACCCCAAAATTAAAAACAAATTGGGGATTAAAATTAACCAAAGTAGTCTATCAAAAAAGCTGGCCTGCGCCAAAGTGAAAAAAAAACGTTCTGAATGTATTCGGTTTTAAAGGTATTTTTGGCCCCTATCAATTCCCTTTGGTGCTTTAAAATTGCGTTTACATTTAAGGCAAGGTGCTCATAAAACAAAGCTGTGGCCCCAAAGTAAAAAACAGTATCTTTTGTATTCGTATAATACAAGTATTTTTGGCACCTTTTCCCAATTCACCCTGTGGTGATATAAAATTGCTGGATTCAGTTTTTAAGTGCAAGTCCCTCATGAAAAAAGCTGTAGTGCCCCAAAGTCAAAAAACCGTATTGTTATGTATTCGTATAATACA
Organism: Phyllomedusa bahiana; assembly: GCA_025379985.1. Taxonomy (NCBI): domain Eukaryota; kingdom Metazoa; phylum Chordata; class Amphibia; order Anura; family Hylidae; genus Phyllomedusa; species Phyllomedusa bahiana. The sequence continues at coordinate 33,945 of JAODAL010042382.1, read as the reverse complement.
AGATTTTTTTTTGGACTTTCAAAACCCGTGGTGACTATAAAATTGCTGTTTTAAAATTTTAAAGTGCAAGCTGCCTAAAATGAAAAAAAAGCTGTAGTGCGCAAAGTCAAAAAAAACTTTTGTTATGTATTCGTATAATACAAGTTTTTTGGCACCTTTCAATTACCTGTGGTGATATAAAATTGCTGTATTCAAATTTAGTGAAAGCTCCCTCAATAAAAAAGTGTGTGCGCAAGCCCAAAAAACCGTTTCTGTTATGTTTCTTTAAAAATACAAGTATTTTTGGCCCCCTTTCAATTCCCCTGTGGTGACTATAAATTGTGGTTCAAATTTAATGCAATTTGTCTATCAACAAAATCGGGCGGGCAAAAGTGCAAAAAAACAGTATTGTTATGATTCGTATAATAAAAGATATTTTTGGACTTTTAATTACCTGTATGACTTAAATTGCTGTATTAAAATTTAAAAGTGCAAATGCCTCAAGAACAAAGTTGTAGTGCGCCAAAAGAAAAAAAAACACGTTTTTTAAAGTATTGTAAAAATACAAGATTTTTTGGCCCCTTTCAATTCCCCTGGGGTGACTATAAAATTGCTGGATTAAAAATTTAAGTGCAAGGGAATATATAACAAAGCTGGTGGGCAAAATTGAAATAAAACACCTACTGAAATGTTTATGAAAATAAAGTGGAGTTTTGACCTAAAAAAAACCCTGCAGTTCTAGAAAGATGTGTATCCTAATATAAGTTCAGGCTGTCAAAATCAGGGTTTTCAAAGAAAACTGTTAATAATAAAGCTATTGCAGTGCAATGTTCACTAAGTCTTTTGAACTTTTTTCCCGTATTCTTTATAGGCTTGTTGTGTTCGGCCCCGCGGGGGCCCCCCCCTCGCTCTCCCCGTGACTTTCGGGTAGATGGCCCCTTTTAAAAATTTTCTGCTAAATACATAAAAATTTTCCCAATCTCTAATTAATAAATTTAAAGGTTTACAGTATGTAGAGCTTTCTTGTGAAGAAATAGAAAAATTTCGGGAGCTGTTTGGAAAAGCGAGGCACGTCCCCTTTTGCTTGAGACGCTGAGAGACCTGGGCTGAACAGAAACGCTGTTTATGTAAAACGAAAGGGGGCATGTGTTTTTCCAGCCAATCGAACTTTTAAAATCCCCCGTATGACGTCGCCCACATCTCACCTGCTTTTATTCTGTAAACTGATTTGCTGGCCCCCAAATGAAGGAAGGCCCAAAAAGGCGCGGATCTTATAGATGATGCAAGTATTAACCTAAAAATTTTCGGCATGATCTAAAAAAATTTTGATAAAATAAACCGATTTCAACTTTGTCGATAATAATCGCTCAACACTAGTCTTCTGTTATTGGGTCAAATGGAAAAAAGAGTTACTTTTATCAGCTTTGAAATAAGTAGTTTGGTCTTCAGCACTGATATCTGTGATAGGACCAAGGATTTTAGGAGTAAGGAGGATTTGTGAAGTATCAGAGTTGTATTACATTAATAGGTAGTGAAGATATAAGAGTTAGAAAGTTGCAGTAGTCTAACTTGCTATTTATCTTTAACCAGAAAGCTGAATATCTGTGTTTCAGTGCAGATTTATTTGTTCATTTCTTAATTTGCAATGGTGTAATATTTACATTTTAATAATTATAATATAATGAAAATAACACATAGGCTTTTTTCATGGAAAACAGTGACAATATTTCTGGCGGAAAACAGCCATGCTGTTACAACTTATAATTTCAATAAAATTTGTAGAATTCCTATAATAGATCCATTGCGTCATACAAGAGGACATTATTTACACCAAAAATGTTTTTGTATGCATGGTCCAGGGATTTGATCTAACATGGAGTCAGAGTAATCCAAAAGGTGTGAAGATTTTCTCCAGTTTGCCCAGAAAAAACCCTCTTTAAATGGACTGCAATGACCGTGCTGAACATCTTTTTTTTTAGTTGAAGATGAATTATAAATAGCAATGGAAAACGCGTTACGTGTGTAGACCACACTTCCTCAGTTCCATACACAATGTGCTAAATTCATGGGGTTAAAAACAAAAAACTGCCAGGCCTGCACATGTCAAACAAGGGTCAAAGATTAAGGGAACAATCAGATAAAAGTATAAAAATTAAATAAATAGAGTATGTATAAATCACATTTACAAAGTGTACATCCACATAGAAATACCATATCATTTTAAAAGTATAACAACAAGAATTATTATAAAAGGAGAAAAAAAACTTTATTTAAAAACAAGCAAGAATACTTTATTTAAAAACAAACAAGAAAAAAAAAGAGGTTGAAGTGACTAAATGTAGCCATTATAGACTGCTGGATTTATTTAGGGTCTATCACTAAGGTTAATCAAGGTGCTATTTTGAACTTTGTATTTAGTATTTATATTATGAATGGAGAATAGAAAAGGAGTGTCAATCACGACTTATAAACATTTAAATATGTTTCCCATTGATGGTCTCCTGTAATAGTGATTACCATACGCCAAAAAATATATATATGCAAAAAATAAAGTAAATATAGAAATAAATAAATAAATGAATTAATTAATTATTAGAACATATGTGTTGGTATGAGAGGAGGAAAATTATATGTTTTACAATGGAACATTCCTATTGGTTTTATAAATGGAAGATGTTTGTTAGTGTTTATTGTATAAGTTCTGTAACCTCATTGAGACCCATAGGAGACAGGGTCTGCAACTGGTAAATCCAGAAAGCCTCTCTCTTTTGGAGGGCTTCAAACCTATTATTGATATGTTTCGGAATATGATCAATGAGAATGAGTTTGAGTGTCTTATGATCCCCATCATGTGTTTCAGTTATGTGCCATGATAATCCATGTAACATATCTTTTTCTTATGTTCATGTGATGTCCATTCATACGATTATGCACTTGTTGGGTGGTAAGCCCAATATATTGTTTCCCGCAAGTACTGTACATGTTAGAAGGTATATTACATAACTACTATTACAGTTGAGGGGATGTTTAATATCGAAGGATTGGCCAGTTGTGTGTGATGTGAAATTTTTCCCACCCTTTCCAATCATTGGGCATGTCATGCATCTATTCCCATGACATTTAAGTTTTCCAACTTCAGATGTCTTTGATAATTTGGTATTTTTTTTGCTGATGCTGTCTGATGTTGCTTGTTGCAATCTGTTTTATTGTGGTTGCCCTTATGAAAATGAGTGAGGGATTTTGTGTGAGATGTTCTTTTAAATATGGATCCATCTCTATAATAGGCCAATGTTTCTTTAAAATTTGTTTAATCTGTTGATGGGATGTACTAAATCGGTTATGAAGTTTGTCTTATTATAAGTAATTTTATTCTTTGTTGTTATTTTCAGTGGTAACGGAGGTGGAGAACTGTTCCTCCTGAGGGTTTTTTTGATGGCTTCATTTAGTCACTTCAACCTTTTTTTTTTTCTTGTTTGTTTTTAAATAAAGTATTCTTGTTTGTTTTTAAAATAAAGTTTTTTTGTTTTTTCCCACCGCTTTTATAATAATTCTTCTTGTAATACCTTTAAAATTATATGGTATTTCTATGTGGATGTACAATTTGTAAATGTGATTTATACATAATCTATTTAATTTTTATACTTTTACCTTGTTGTTCCCTTAACCTTTGACCCTTGTTTGACATGTGCAGACCTGGCAGTTTTTTGTATTTAACCCCATGAGTTTAGCACATTGTGTATGAAACTGAGGAAGTGTGGTCTACACACGAAACGCGTATTCCATTGCTATTTATAATAAATCTTCAACTAAAGATGTCTAGCGCTGTAATTACAGTCCATTTAAAGAGGTTTTTTCTGGGAAAACTGGAGAAAATCTTCACACCTTTTAGATCGCTACTACCCTGACCGCGTGCATCGGGCGTACGGAGCAAAACGGACAGACGGCTGCGGACGACCGTGATTCTTCGGTTCCAAATATTTGGATGCTTAAAAAAGTGTTGTTCCTTTGCACAACATTAGAAGGTTAGTGCATAAAATAAGTACTAGTAGTTCTTATTCAGAAGTCGCAATATTGTGCTAGGGAGCGCTGTCTCGTTTTTGTTTTTTCTCTTGTATGGAGTCAGAGTAGTAATACAGGGGACGTTTAGATTTTTACTGTTGTTTTTATGTTTGCTGTGCTTGAAAACAGTTATAATGGTTTCACTTGAATTTCTATGACTAAGTGGAAGCTGTTCCCTTTCCTAAAATTGCACAAAAGGACAGCATAGTAAAAAAAAATTTCCTCCATGCGATGATCCTTGTTCTGACTTGTTTGTATAAGCAAGCAACGATTTAACACTGAGAAGATCCCAAGGGCACTGCAAGCAAGATGAAACTGAACTTTCTATCAGCCTCTGTGGGATAATAGCACAGACAGGTATACTGGCTGATGGGACAGAAGATAGAGATTTTAAAGACTCTTTAACCTATTCCCATGTTTCATTTCAAATATGACATCAATAGGGATGAACACAACACTGCAGATTTATGGTTAAGAATCACATTGTGGATTCACACTGGTTATAGAGTAAACACAAGGGCACAGATAGGCAGTGGCCAACTGACTACATAGGATGTCTCTATAGTACTTGAGTTTTTTCTCCCTCTTGACATGTGAAAAAGGCCCCCATTTTGGAATGGTAGTGAAGGTCCAAGAGGGTGGAGAGCCAGAAGTCATCCCTCATGGTGACTATTCGGCTGTCACTGCTCAGGCAAATCAACATGCAGTGGGCCATCTGTGCAAATGACTCTGAGGGACTACCTGCCTCCATCTCCACTGTATATTGCCACGGTGTGTCTGTGTCATCTGCCTCATCTTCCTCATCTCCATCTACCTCCTCCAGCTGCTTCTGCTCCTCCTCTAGGTAGAAAAACCACTTATTTCACCAGACATTGCTTGTGCTTTAATGTCCTCCTCCTCCTACTCATCCTCCAGTTCAGTCCCCACCGGACTCATGTGTCCATGATATGTAGTCACCATGTCTCCAGTCTCCTGACCAGACAGATTTTGCAGTATCTGTTCCAGGACATGAAGCAATGGAATGACGTTGTTCATCCCGTAGTCCTGCCGACTGACAAATAATGTGGCCTCCTCAAAGGGCCTGATCAATGGCAGGTGTCACACATGAGCTGCCATTGGCTGACATCAAAATTAAAAAGGCGAGTACTCCTGTCTGCTTGGATCATCAAGAAATCATTAATGGCCTTTCTCTGTTCATAGAGTCAGTCCAACATAAGGAGGCTGGAATTCCAACAGGTGGAGACGTCGCATATCAGCCTATGTTGGGGGAGGCAGTTCTGCCGCTGCAGCTCAAGGAGGGTGTGCTTGGTGGTGTAGGAATGGCTGAAGTGCATGCAAAGTTTCCTGGCCATTTTTAGAATGTCTTGCAGATAGGTGTAAGACTTGAGGAACCATTTAGCAACCAGATTGAACATGTGCGCAATGCAGGGCGCATGGCTCAGCCCTCCTTGGCGCAGCGCAGACACCATGTTCCTTCAATTGTCCTCACCAGGGTTCCGTTTTTCAGTTGTCATGAGAAAGCCACAAATTGTTTTTTGTCTTTCATGATGCGGACAGTTCCCCCTTTGTGTGACTTTGTTTGCTCAGGAAAACCCGGGATAGAACTCCTGACACCGCGTAAACTGCAATGTGTAGCTGGGGGAGCACTGAGATTTGGGGAAGTGGGGTGGTGGAGGAGGAGGGGGAGGTTGAAATTGGCGCAGGATCAGCAGTTTAACAAGTGGAGGAAAAGCGGCGTCTCCTGTCCAATTCCATTCACCCAGTGGGCCCTTAAAGGGACATGTCTGTCCCTGACCGTATTTACAGTTCCTACGCTGGCCCATGCACTTGGAAGCACCAACAGCTAAGCCCTTTCTTCTACAATTTTTTGTGCGGGGCTGGTACTCCCCTTTTTAAAAAATAAATAAACCCCCTTGGAACCTCCACCTCCGCTGGGCACAACCCATCATTTCCCTGAATGGTGCAGAGTCCACCACTAAAAAAGGGACCAACTGCTACTCCCAACTTGGAAAGCCGGTCACTCTGCCCTTTGTGAGGGCTGGACCATCTTGCTGTCTCAGGCAATCGGGCTCGGTGAACGACGCTGGCCCCAGGATGGCAAGAACAGGACATCGGACCAGTAGATATGGGTAGACGCACTCCCTGGGCAGAGGTGGTGGACCTTCACTGTTTTGAAAGGGGGGGTGTCACTAGGTGTTGCTGCTATTGTGTGGGGGATGGACCCCCCACATTGAGACACGTTTCCCCCGGGCCCACGGATGGGTTTCTATATTTTGACGGGGGGCCCGGGTGCCAGCGTAGGTCCCTGGCCCCTTCATTTTCGCCCCAAAATTCTACATATAGCCATTTTCCCCTCCCCGGTGTCTTGGCAAAAAACTCCACACCAAGAGTATATTTTACCACGACTGCCTACCGCGCCTTGTGATCTCCTGCCCGCTATTTTCCCCGGGCCCCAAAGGGACTTGCGAAGCGGGTGGCTACAGCGTGGCCATTTGGCTCCCAACCTCCTCTGCTGCCCCCCCTGCGACTCTGGCCACACTAACGCTTGCGGGCTACCCACTGCAGGACCGCAACTGTCGCCCTTTTCTCCTGATGATGATGAAGCCCTTGCTTCACCCATCTCCCAAGGTGCCCGCACATCCCCCTTTGATTAGTGTTTGCCCTTTACTGCTGTCCTCCTCAACGGCCGGGGGAAGAGCCTGACCGCTGCAAGACAACCTCCCCTGCCCCTCCCCACACACACTTTCCCCTTATGCAAGAAGTAGGGATCTGCCCCATTTTTTTTGCTGCCAAGTAACGCCACTGTCTTTAAATGTTTTCCTCACTGAATAGTGGCGCAGAGCCCCCGCATTAGTAGTTCCCGGCGGGGAACCCAAAGGGGCAGAGGGGGGTTGAGAACAGGTGAGGGCCCCTGTCACCTTGGGCCATGTGACTAAGAGGGTCTGACAACCCCAGACTCTTGGCTGGGGTTTCAGATGTTATTGGGAGGAAGTGGATGACCTATCAACCCTTTTAACAACCATTGGCTTGGGGGGTTACACATCAAGATGACACCGATAGCTCTGGGCCCCGCCGAATCACCCCTGCTGCGACGTTCCCCCCACTGTGCTGCAACCCTTTTCCCGCTCCGGAACTTTTTTGCCCCTCTTCTCCCCTTAAGGCCTGCCACCTCCCCTGTGGAATATCGCACTGAGGATTTTAGGGGTGTACAGAAATACACCCCACACTGGATTTGCACAGAATTCCCCCCAAAAAGGGATAAATTAAAATTTTGGCCACCGATTTCGTCTGTGGGGATATCACACCTGATGGTTTCAGGGGGTATGGCAAAAATAACACACACGGGAATGACACAGAATTTTCCCCCCAAAAAGGGGATAAATTAACTCTTTGCCACAGATTTTCAGTATCCCAAAAAAAAAAAAAAACGCTGGGTTTAGGGAAAAATATTATATGACACACCCTGTGAAGGTCTTTCACCCCAGTAGCTTTAAAACAAATTATCTTACCAGAATGCAATCTGTGCTGCACAGAAAATGCTTTTGCATACGGTACCGAAGGTTAATTTTCATTTTTCTGTGTTTTTTTATTTTAAAAAACACGTCGTTGTAACACGCTACAAAGCTGGGAATTGTTGGCAGCACATTTCTTTTGCGCAATTTTCATCCAAGGGTTAGCTAAGTATTTTTTTTGCGTTTATTTAAAAAGAAACGTTTTTTTAACGCCAAAGAAGACATTTTGGGTGAGATAATTATTCCGAAGGTTAAATACAGTGAAGGCGATTACGTCGACTACTCATCCCCCCCCCGGGGTTTTTGTCCCTATCATCAATTATCAAGACATTTCCGATAGTCGATAATAGATTATCGCCCGATGACCATTAAAAGTTAAGGGGGGAGGAACAACACCTTTATTTTTCACCCAAAAAAACTGGGAAAATGGGAAATAACATCCAAAAACAGTCAAAAGGATCGTGCTACTCTTAGGCAAACACTTAGGGTTTTAAAAAAACACAGAAAAAAAAGTCACGACCTTCACATCCCGTCATGTACCACAGCAGACCCTTAAACCTGCATGACCCAAAAATTTAAAAAGTGCAAAGGGGAGTATTATTTAACCCATCTTTTTACTTGAACGGGGACATTGCATCCCTTTCCTGGAACGCAGCATGACCCCCTTAAACCAAAAACTACCCACAATAAAAAAATGCCAAAAAAAGGAGTCTTTTTTAACCACCTTTTTAGTTGAACGGGACTTTTACTAACTGTCCTGGACCGCAGCTGACCCTTAAACCCTGCAGCCCCAAATTAAAAAGTGTCAAAAAGGATTTTGAACCACCTTTTTAGTTGAACAAAACATTGACTACCCCTGTTCTGTACCACATATGGCCATAAAACGTCTGACCCACAATTAAAAATTGCCAAAAAAAAGGAAGTCTTTGACCCCTTTTTAGTTAAACTGGACATTGACTAACCTTCCTCCCCGCAGTATGACCATTAAACTTTTGCCCCAAAATTTAAAAAGTGCCAGAAAAAGGAGTCTTTTGGACCACCATTTTATTTTGAACTGGCAAGAAAATCCCTGTCCGGGGACCGCACATGACCCAAAACCGAAACCCACATGACATGATGTTGACGACTTTGGGGCCGTGAGTGGGAGGACGAGAGTAAGACTGCGGGTGCAGGTTGCATCAACCACTGAAGAACAGATTGGCGATGGTACGTTACTGAGTTTCACAGGCCCGACCAGCGATGACGGGCCTGACGGTCCTGAAACGACGACCCGCTGGCATCGTTTTGTGCCAGCACGGAAAAAGCCCCTTTCTCTACCTCTCCCCATGTCCTCACCCCTTTTTTCTCGCTTACCACCTGCATCGCTCCATTTCAGAAGAAAAAAAATGTAAATATAGGAAGAGTTTTTGACAGTCCCTTGTTAAAAGGACGGCAAATCACAGCTATTTTTAAAACCCTCAATTTCCCTACAGCCAACTAGGATTAGAAACTGAAATTTTTCTCGAATACCGTGAAAGCGGTCTGGGGAAAACCGAAAACAAAAAAAACAGTGTTTTTCCTTCAGCCCCCGGGGATTTACAAATCCCATAGGATAGGAATTGATAGTTTTAAAACAAACTACAACAAGTTGCTATCTGCGCCAAACAAGTTTAAACCAAAAAACCCCGGGGAAAATTGCTTTTTTGCAGCAATCCCAAACGAAAAACATTGCTAGAAAATTTTTCTATCAACTTGGTACAACTTTGGCTATTTAAAAAAAAAACAGGGCCCACCACGTCAATACAGCTATTTAAAAACATTATACAGAAAACCAAAACGGAGGTTTTTGCACCAATAAAATACCCCAACATAACACAAAATTTCTGTATTCAAATTTTAAGTACAAGGGGCTTATAAAAAAAACGGGCCCCCACAAATAAAAAAAAAACACCTATTTGAAATGATAAAATAAAAGTTTTTTGCACCTATGAAAAACCTGCTTGACTAAAAATTTGTATCCTATTGTAAGTAAAAGGGGGTCTTTGAACAAAGCTAGGCAGCGCCAAAGGAAAAACACGTAAAAAAATTGTGTTGATACAAATAGGGGGTTTTTTTGCACCATGAAATACAACAGAAATTTACAAAATTTCTGTATGTTTAAATATAAGAACAATTGAAGCAAAGTGGAATTTCGCTGGACCACCGCAAGCGATGATGTTTACCACCCCAAAGAGCGATCAATCCCCCGGGTTTCACCAAAACCCCGCCGCAAAGCGGGGATGGGGCTTGCTGCGGTTTGAGGTACCCAGGAGTACCCCTGCGTGATTGTTGGGCGGCGGGGGGTAATGCGTTAACAAAAAATCAAATTTGGGACGTTTTTCCCGGGGGGACAGCAGAGGTAAGGGCAGAGGTTCGGGTCAGAACGGACAGGAAAGGTCAGGCCGGGCGGCAAAAGGCGGGTGGGTTGGGGGCGCTTAAAAGGGGTTTAGGCAAGCGGAAAACTGGAATACAGAAAAACACTCAACAACCCCAACGAATGGCAATGAGTGTAGGGGGGTTGACATTTTAAATAGGTTCAGCTCCAGCGAGGGCCCAATTATTGGCACGCTACCCCTTTAAAACCCCCGAAAAACCGTCGCGCGCGTGCCCTAAGCACGGGTACGCCGCGGCGCCTTGGGAGCTAGACACAGGAGGGGGGACGGGTGAGTATGGGATTTCCTGGGCATGCAGAAGGGCAAAGGGCTGGGGCAGCCGCGGCAACCGGCCGAAGAAAGCACAGGGGGACGGGCCGCGGCACCCGCGTGCCGAACCCCTTTGCAACCCCCCCCCCCCTTAGGTCTCCCCCTTTTCCCCTTTGGAAAATTTGGGAAAGGAGATTCAGGGGGACGGGTTGGCCTTGGTTCCCAAAACCCTTTCCCCCGGGACCAAACCCCCTTCCAGTCAAAAAGGAAAAAAACCCTTCCCCCTCACTGTCTTCCCCCCCAAACCCCACCCCTTGACCTCAAAATGTACTGTATTACGTCAGTAAAGGAAAAATAATAAAAAACGGGGGGAAGGGGTTAGCCCCCCGGCTTGGGGAGGACACTAAAAGGCTTGGGGTACTAGGGTGGGGGCAAGCGAGCTTGTAGGTACGGGGTTCAGTCTCGAGGTCCACAAAAGGGCCCAATTTTTGGGGGCCCAAACTTGTAACGGGGCACTTTGAAAGGGATGTACTTGGGGATAACCAAACCCTATTGCCCGCTCAAATAAGGGGGGGGACCTCGAAACCTGTCAGCCTAAATTTTGGTGCGAGCAGAACCCGAGCGGGGCCTGTCGTGGAGCTCCCAGAGAGCCTGATGCCTTTATTTGGGCATCCACCAGGGAATGACACGAGGTGCAGGGGAGAGGGGGGCGGGGATGTAACCAAAGACGAAAAAAAAGGGGACCCCAGCGGATTCCGTCAAAAAGAGTTAAAGGAAAAAAATCTGCCCAGGGGGAAGATCGGACCATTATCATGACGGGGGGAAAACACAAAACCCGAAAGGTGGTACCCAGCCCGGGTTAAACCCTGCTCTACCTGCCCGTTATTTGAGGGTGGTATCAGATGAAAAATCAAAACTGAACCTGCAACTGACAGCAAAGCCCCCCAAAATTTTAGAAATAAACGGACCCCCCTTCAGAGCCCATATGCAAAGGGAGACCGGAAAAAATGGGGGCCCTTAGGGGAAAGGGAACCCGGAAAGGGGGATAAAATGAGCCATTTTGGAAAAAACGTTTGGGGTTCCCCACCCAAGACCGTTTTTTCCAAGAGGGCGGAAACTTAAAAAAGCCCAGGGCGACATGGGTCCGGGGGTTTTTCCCGGGCACAGGGAAAGGCTGAAAAGCCCGGGTTTGAGACGAGGGCCTTATTACGGGCCAGGAGGTGCAGGCCAAAAAAAGTCCCGACTCTTGATGAGGGGGGGTCCCCAAATAACGGGAGACCACTCAGAAAACCGAGGATCCGGGAGTCCAGCTGTTCGGGAAGAAGTCCCCATTCAGGATTCTGGGCCCCAAAAGGGCAGGACCACTTTAAATCTTCCCGGGGGGGAATTTTTTGAAGATCCACGGAGACTGACGAACCGTTTTGGAGGACATTGCGTGGAGGACTCAAGACCCCCGTATCCAAGAACGAGATTTGGGGGTCAGCTTTTTACGTTCTTCCGGGGCGAAAATGGAAGGAAGTCAAAACGGGCAAAAAAAGAGCGCCACTGCTTGCCGGGGATTCCCGGCGTTGAGCCGACTGAAGATATAGGAGGTTTTTAGGGCGGTGAAGATGTTAAAAGGTGACGAGCCCCCTCCACAGGGGACCCCATTCTTCTAGACCAACTTTTTGGCCAATAAATTTGCGATACCAAGTATAATCCTCACAGGAGAGAAAGTTTTTGAGAAAACTCCCCAAGTATGATTTACCCCAGGAGGCTTTGCAGGAGGACAGCCCGATGCCCACAAGGAGCGTCCACTCCAAATGAATGGGCGGTTAGGATTGGGGGGGAAAACCGGACCAGACTTGAAAACGATTTTTAAAGGTTGAAGCTTCTTTATTCAGGGGGGCCCGGTTTTTGGGGTTGGGTTTTTCTTTGTTAGAGCCACCCCGGGGGGCCACCCAAGCGTAGAGAATGGTGGATAAAATTTTCTAAAAATTGGCGAACCCCAAAAAACGTTTAAATGCCCAAGGGGCCCACCTTGGGCCATGAACACGCGGAAGTTTTGAAGGATCCATCCGGGAACCCCCGTCAGAACATTACCCTAAAAGGGGAAATGGTACTTCAAAGACACTTCTCCGTTTTGGGGAAAAAGTAAAGGGGGGCAGTCGCCGAGACCTGGGGGGACGTGGGGGCGAGAAATTTCAAGATCAGGAGGGAAAAATTAGAATATCGTCCAGGGAAACAATAACACATACGTAAAAAGGGCCCGGGGAAAACTCTTACAAAATTTCTGAAACACAGCAGGGGTTTTCAGAGGCCGAATGGGTAACAGATACTCGAAGTGGGCCCTCCCCCCGTATTAAACCCGTTCCACTCCCTCCCCTTCTGAATGTGAATAAATTATAGCACCCCAAGATTCACTTGGAAAAGATTTTCGCCCACGCAGGGGGTGAAAAGTTTAGAGATCAAGGGCAGGGGTAGCGGGTTTTTTTTATCGTAATTTTTATTTTGCCCGATAGTTGATGCAGGGCCCCGGAGAGACCCGTCTTTTTTCTCCCCAAAAAAAAGAAGCCGGGCCCTGCTGGGGACAAAAGGCTTTTACGAATGAAAACCTTTACGGAGGGTTTTCCAAGATGTATCCTGACAAGCCCTTAGTCTCCGGGACGGAGAGGGGTTTGACCCCTTTTTTGATTTATGGGAAATCATAAGGCCTTTGGAGGGAAATTTCGGGCCCGTCCCTGAAAAATCTCAGAAAAGTCCATAGGCGAAGGGACCCTGGGGGAGGCTTTGGTAGTTTTTTTGGGAGGGGGCCAGGACAGGTTGCGGCTCGACAGCAACGGAGAGACATTTTAACCCCAACCCCTGACCCTCACCTGTGCTCCAGTCCAATCCGGGTATGGTCCGCAACCACGGGAAGCCCAGAAGGATTTCAGACGAAGGGTCGAGGCGGACAGAAATTTTCAAAGTCTCCTTGTGAGAGCCCAATCTGCAAGGGGAGGGGGGGCAGGCGGAAGCGATAGCTTCCTTAAGGCATTCGCCATGACCGACGAACGAACTGGCTTCTGCAAAGAAACACTGGGAAAACAAACCTGGGGCACAAGTTCTGGGTTATGAAAATTTTCCCGCAGACCTGAATCAATAAAGGCGGGGCCTGAAAGGTGCTGCCGGGGGAAACACCAAAAACATCCCGGGGTGGTCAGACGGGGAGGGGCCGCCCCTGACCCTAGGTTTGCTCTCCTACGACCCTAGGGCGGATTTCCCGGGCGCCCCCGGACAGTCCCCCTAAAATGGCCAGAACCCCCACAATAGAAACACAGCTGCTTCTGACGACCTGTGAATTTCCTCCGGACGGTGGGGTCTCTCAAAACCCCAAAGTTTTTTTCCCGGAAACCATTGGGGAGGGAAGGGCGGCGCGGAAAATGGGGGGCCAAACGGGGGGGGAAACGGGATGGAGATGACCTCCCTTGAAGGCGGGAGCTCTTGTTGCCTTTCACGAACCGAATACGACTCGGGTGGCTAGGGGGATTAAGTCATCCAAAGCAGTGGTAAACCGACCGACCATCCTTGATTCGTTTCCGAGAGCCCTTTCCAAACTCGCCACCAAAGCTTCTTTTATTCCAGTCCACCCAAGGGAGGGGGCGAAACTGCACAAATACTGAAACCCGGGCCTGGGCACCCTGACGCAGCTGGGGCAGTCTGCGGGGGCCGAAGAAATACGGGCCCGGTTCCTCAAAAGACCGGCGGAATCCCCCCAGGAAGTTTTGGAGGTCAGCGGTCAAGGGGGTCCCCTCGATCCCATAGTGGGGTGGGCCCAAACCCAAGGCTTCTCAACAAAGCTGATTTAAGGCCCCCTTGGGGACCCTCTGTAGGGAATTGATTCCCATATCTCGATTGAGGGGATTGGGGCTTGAACCCCGCTTTTTCTTGGTCCCCATCGTAGCTAGGGGGTGGGAGATGCAGAAGGGTCCGAACCCCGGGGCAGGTAGAGCAATGGGCATGGACAAAAAGATCTGCGGGGGCGGCAGCTGGGGAGGGAGAGGCCGCAAGGTTCTGCTAATGGGCCCCTAGTGGGGCAAACGTTGGCTCGCTGGGCGACTGGGCCCTTTTGCATTCCGTAGGGTTGGGGGAAAGGTACCCTGGCGGGAATCCCTGGGCCATTCTACTGTAATGCAGGGTGGGTTCGCTGGGGCCACCGCAAGTGATGATAGTTTAAACCACGCCAGGGAGCGGGGTCTAAGTAGCCCCCTTTCACCAGAGCCCGCCGCAAGCGGGAAAGGGCTTGCTGCGGCTGAGGTTCCAGGGCGCTACCCTGACGGACTTTCTTGCAGCGCGACCCGGGGGAATGCGTGTACAGAATCAGAATCTGGAGACTAGTCGGGACAGGAGAAGGTCAGGACGGGCGGCAGGTTCCGTGTTTAGAGAAGGGCAGAAGGTCAGGGAGCGGGAAACAGGGAAGGTCAGGAACGTAACAGGCGGACTGGTCACGGGAGGAAGACGGGAAATTTAGAAAAAGACAACCTCCAACACACAACAAGAATGGGGATGAGTGTAGAGGCGTTCACACTAAATATTCAGCGTCCCCGATGGCAATTATCGGCGCGCTATCCCCTTTTAAAACCCCACCACCCCGCGTGGGGCCCCACGGGACCCTAAACCCCTAAAAAAGCGGGGGGGGGTACCCGGGGGGGGGGGGCGGGGGCCAGCCCCTCTTCGAGGGCTTTTAACAAAAAGGCGGCCGGAAAAAAAAAATTTTTTTTCGGTAAAAAAGGGGTTTTTCCCCGGGCAGTTTTTTCAGAAGCGGGGCGCCGGCCCCGTGAAAAAATAAAAAGGACAAAAAAGGGGTTTTTCCCCATCCCCAAACTAAAAATTCTTTTTTTCGGGGGCCCAAAAAAGGGGAAAAAAAAACTATTTAAATTTGTTAGGATAATAAAAGGGGTTTTTTTCACCAGAAATACACCTGCAGGACTAAAAAATTCTGTTCCTATTGTAAGTACAAAAGGGGGGTCTTTGAACAAAACTGGGGTCACAAAAAAAAAAAAAATAATTAAATCGGTATGGTTTTAAAAGGTTTTTTGGGACCTATCAAAAACACCCGCATTTTCTAGAAAATTCTGATCCAAAAATAAGTCAGGGGTGCACAAAATACAAAGGAATAAGTCAACCCAAAAATGGGCCAAAAACGTTAATAAAAAGCATTTCAATTAAGAATCAAAGCAGTCTGAACAAAAACAATATACACTTCTTTTAAAACCTGCCCGCCGTCTCCGTGTTCACCCAAAACCCCCCCCCCCGCCGCGGTGTAAGCCAATGCTTCTTTCAAACTCTCACCAACTAACTAAAAAAAGAATTCTCTAATCTACCCCATTTTCTAATTTCACACTAAAACATAGTTGTCTCTGTGAACAAAGAGAACTGTTGCTGAGCGTTTTTCGGGAAAAGTGACAGAGTCCTCTCTTATGAGACCAGACAAACCCCTGATCTGAACAAAGGGCTTTTCTATGTAAAAATATGTCATGGTTTTTTTTACAGCCAATCAACCCAACCCACACATCACAGTAATGACATCCCCACCGAGCTCACCCCCTATTCCAAAGTATTCTGGCCCCAAAATGACAGGAAGCACCGAAAAAGGCGCGATATTAAAAGATTATGCGCAGATTCTTACCTAAATTATCGCGTGATCGGAAAATTGCGATCAACCTAAAAACCGTGCCGATTTCAACTGTGTCGATTATAATCGCTCAACACTATTGATTACGAGTTTTTCTATTGTTGTGTTTCGTAAAATACACGCTGTTTTAACACGCTACAAAGCTGGTAATTGTTGGCAGCACATTTCTTTTGCACAATTTACATCCAAGGGTTAACTAAGTATTTTTCTGCAGTTGTATTCAGTAAAAGAAACGTTGTTTTTCACTGCCAAAGAAGAAACTTTGGCTGTAGCATAATTCATATCCGAAGGTTAATTAAGCCTGTTTGTGCTTTTATATTCAGTAAAATACACAGTGTTTTTAAACGGCACATACAAGTCAATTTTTCCTGCCCATTTGTGGAGCGCAATTTATATCCAGTGGTTACCCAAGCTTCTTAGTGGGTTCATTTGGAGTCAAATACAGGGTGTGTATTTATTATATACAGATATCTTCATTAAAAAGAGTCTGTACATTTTAGAACAAACAGTATGTCAGACAGAGAGGTGGCAGGCTCTTCACATGAAAGGGGTGTGGCACAAAAAACCCGGGAGCGGCACAGGTCGCAGCAAAGCGGGGGGACATTGCAGCGGGGGTACCCGGAAAAGGCCCAACTCCCGCGTCTATAGCAGGGGTTTGTTTTTCAGCAACCCAAGGTTTCTTGATTGGTTGACTAGGTAATCCATTCCTCCCAGTATCTGACAACCCCCAGCCAAGAGTGGGTGGGAACGTCAGACACAACCTTATTGGCATGGCCCAGAGGGGAGCGGCCCTCATCGTCCTAACCCGCACGTCCCACCCGGTTCCCTCAGCAAGATTACTATTTTCTCTGGGTCAGCCCACTATACGCGGGGGATGAAAATTTTGAGGAGGGCACAGCAGCTACGGGCAGCGAAGAAATGGGGCCAAAACCCCCTGCTTCTTGCAGTAGGGGGGCAAAGTAAATTGGGGTGGCATGGGAGTTATGT
This sequence comes from Phyllomedusa bahiana, assembly GCA_025379985.1. NCBI lineage: Eukaryota > Metazoa > Chordata > Amphibia > Anura > Hylidae > Phyllomedusa > Phyllomedusa bahiana. The sequence goes on along the minus strand of JAODAL010042382.1, from coordinate 17,095 downwards.
TGTGAGGGCAGCCTCTCTACCCAAACCGGTGAGAGGACAGCGTGACGAAAAAACACAAATCGATGAGATGTGCCGACCGCACGGGGACCCGGGGGTGAATCAAGGCTTTATTAATCGTCGGAAAGAGGGCGTCACTTGCCGTCAGGCAGCGGCACACCCCAAAAGTGGGTTGTGGGGCCCGTGGTCAGCGGGTAGCGCATTGTAGGTCAGGAGCCAGGGGGTAAAAACCCGTTCGCAGGTCCAAGAAAGATCGGCACGGGGTCCAGAAAAGCGCGGCGGTAGTAATCCTCAGTGCGGAGCTTTGGGTGGTAAAATCAGCTCGGGGGGTGTGGCAGTTCTTTGCTAGACTCCGGTGGAGCCGAATATGGGTATTGTGGAATCTTGGGCAAAAAGGGAAAGGGGCCGGGGAGCAACTTTGGCACCACGGCCCTGCATCAAACATGCAGCGTCCCCATCGGTGGCCTGCAGAAAAGTGGCTCAATGTGGGGCCCCTCCTGCCACCACGCAGCAGTCCCTAGTGACACGCAAGCCATTGCAGCCAGTAAAGGGCCCACCACCTCGCAGAAGGGAGCTGTTTCTTTTTGCATTTCTAAGGGTCCAGATGCCCTCCCCTTGCTCTCATGGCGCCGCAGCTTAACGAGGCGATTGAAAAGAGACAACAGTATGCTCAACCATCCTAAGGTTTAGAAGCTGACGGCCCCTGTCCAAGTTGTTGGTACTGCACCCCCTTCCTTTCCACAGGCTGGACTCTGCACCCTTCAGCGAAAGACTGGCTGGTGCCGAGCCAAAATGAATTCCAAGTCAAATTTTTTTTTTCCAAAAAAGGGAGTACCACACTTTACAAATATGTAGAACAGAAGGTGGGCCAGTCCTTTGGCTTATCGGTTTTTTTCCAAAGGGGACAAATTGTTCCAAAGTCAGTGGCACACTAAAAACTAATAAAAATCAAAGGGATATAGAAAATTTTTAAAATGCATTACTGTAAAGGGAAAAAAAAAGACAACCTGGATTTTTAGTTCACAGTTTTGATCAGAAATTTTAAACTCACCTCCCAAAGTGTAAGGGGATCCCCGAAAAGGTGAGTCCAAAAACTAAAAGTTTCCCTCTTGGAGCCTGTTTAGATACAACATCTCAGGAGGAAAAAGGCAGCTACCCAATAATCCTCACTGGTTTAAAAGAGGGAGGGAGAGTGCAAAAAGCCAATGAGGCAGCCCCTCATACTGATAAAAAACTTTGTTTGGGCCCGCCACCCCAAAAAAATTTTTTTAAAAAAAAGTAAGCATAGGTGCACACTGGCAAGGGGAATAAACATAAATCTGTTCAAAGTAAGTGGCACACTAAAAACAAGAAACATCAAAGGGATATAGGAATTTTTGAAAAAAGCATTTCTGCTAAGGAAAAATTTAAAACCCGGGATTCTTTGTTCTTTCACTCCCCCCCCGATGTTGTTGTCGAACAGGCTCCAAGAGAGGTAACGTTTTAGTGTTAGGGATCACCCATTCTGGATCCCCTTTACGCTTTGGGAGGTGGGTTAAACATTTTTGATCAAAAAATGTGAACTAAAAATCCCGATTTTCAATTTCCTTGCGTAATGTTTTCAAAAATTTTCCCATATTCTTTGATGTTTACTTAGTTTTTTGTGTGCCATGAATTTGGGAAAAGATGTTGTTATTTCCTTGCCGTGTGCACCTTGTTACATTTTTTTAAAAAAAAGCTTTTTGGGATGGCAGAGCCAAAAAAAGTTTTTGTAGTCTATATGAGGGTGGCTGCCCCCATTGGCTTATTGCACTCCCCCTCCTTTTTTTAAACCATGCAGGAGAGGAGGAAGCGGGGAAAGCGGAAAGGTAATGGAGATGAGGGAAAAGGCAGATTACCCGCAAGCCCGTGGCAGTATACAGTGGAGTTTAAGGAAAGGGAGTCCCGGAGTCATTGTGTAGATGGCCCGCAGAATGCTGATTTGCCGGCTAGTGACACCCCAAATAGTCACCACCCGGGGCAGAGGGATGATTTTCCGGCTTTTCCACCCTATTGGACCCTCGCTACTGGTCCAAAATGGGACCCTTTTTTCCCAGTTTGAGAGGGGGAAAACTCAAATACTATAGAAAAAACCCTTTCCGTAGTCATTTGGGCCGCTCCTATGTCCCAGGTCCTGACCGGGGAGTTCCACGGGCGCTCAGTATACTCCCGCGGCTGTTGTGGGAAGGTGTGTGTGTGTGGGGGGGAAGGGGGGTGGGGCCCAGTCCAAACCCCCAATCGCAGAACCAAAGTCTGGAGTCACTAAATAAAAGGGCTTCCTTCACCCGCCTAGGAGGGGGGCAGTCGCCGCAGCAGCGGGGGACCTGGAGCAGCCCCTAAACCCAAACCCATTTGGGGGCCTTTTTAACGGGGGGGACCAGCACTTTTTGCCCCCCCGGGGGTTAAAAGACCCGCTGGCTACTGGGGCACCCAAACTGGATGTGTGGCGAAAATTCCCGAGTTTTGCAGTGGGGAAGCTGTCCCTGCCCGGGCCAGTAGTGTGGCTTTTCAGAGCGGGTGTTCAGTGCGGCAGGGGCCCCATCGTTTCCCCCTAAGGAAAAAACCTGCTTGCCCACGGGAAATGGGGAAAGGGACTGACCTTTGTCAAGATAAATCAGGCGTGGATGGGCCCCCAGGTTTCCACACCCCAATGCCATAGGCTTTCAGTTTAAACATCAGCATGACGCCTCCCCCAAAACTTTGGGAAATGAGCAGGATTCAAACTACCTCCCCTCACCCACTATTTGATGCCGCAAAAAGCCCGATGCCACACAAAACTGTGACAGTTTCTCCATCTGCCTACCCCCATCTTTTCCCAAGGGGCCCGGTTAATTTTTCCACCCACCTCCCCACTCTGTAAATTTTTGCCCCCTTTTATGGGCCTAAAGCTGTGCTGCTGTTTGGTTTCAACGTTCTACAGCACCCCCACAGGCTCTGTTTCAAACCTTGGGGAAATTCTGTTTTTTTTTAAAAGTTTTATTTGTCCCGAAGTAATTTTACCGAAACAAAATTTTTTCGGAAAAAAATTTGGCGACGTCGGCAAATCGAAAATTTTTTAGAAAATTTGCCCATTTCTACTGTAGTTCATACAAAGGATTTTTTTCACACACGGTTCTGTAACTGATGCGGGAAAAAAAAAACTTTGAACCCTTTTCATTCTTTGGTTTATGTTTGAAAAACACATGAAAAATTTTTTTTATTTATGTCAAAAGGGGATGTCTAAGACCCTCATTTCAATAAATGCCCTAAAACATTTGTAAAGTATTGATGTGATTTTTTAAAGGGGGATTTCCAAAAAACCAAAAGGCATGAAAAGGGGGCTGTAAACCCCCCCCCCCGCGTTGTTAAAACCCCTATCCAAAAAATTTAAATTCCCTATGCAATAAGCACGTACTTTTGTAAAAAAAAAAGCTTGTTGAAAAAAGCATCGACAATGGGAGAAAACCTTGTGGTTTTTAAAGAGTAAATTTTTTTTCTCATCGGGGTGAAAGTCCCCCTTTTAAAGGGGCGGGGTTAAAAAACCATTCAAAAGGGACAGGGATAGCTGAGCGCTGTTTCTCAATATCTATGTTTACTCCCCTAGGATTTGAATGGAGCAGCAGTGTACTGTTTAACCCCCTGCTCCATTCAAAAGGGTTCCTAAATTTTGTTTACACAGTGAGGAAAGATAGGGGAAATTGGGGGGCCCCCAAAATTTTTGTTATCTGTGGATGGTGATAAATGTTTTTTTGGCACAACTTCTTAAAAGTGTGCAGGTCCCCTTTGGCACAATGAGGGTTCCCTTTCTTTTTTGATTTTTCCCATTTTGAGTATCAGTACTTATTTGGAGGGAAAAACTGTGACGAAGTCTTATTGACTCCATGCTAAAGGGGAACAAAAAAAAAATGTAAAAATTTTCAAATTTTGGGTTTTTTATACAAAAAGTGAAGGGTTCCCCAAAATTTAAACAATTCAAATTTCTGCAAAGTTTTTAGTAAAAATGTGTTTTTTACCCTTCCAATTAATTTTTTTTGTTTTATTACTACAATCATGTGAATGACTAACCCCCCAAGTGTTTCCCTTTTTTAAGGGGTCAGTCCCTGTTTATAAAACCCCTGTCACTCTCTGCTCATTGAATGTCCTTTTTTTTTCATGGGAAAATAGATTTGCATTAATAAACTTATTATTTTGCTCAAAAAAATACCTGTCTGGCTCCTAACTGTATAATAGACTGCAACTTAAATATTATTTCATCATTTTGTGAAATGTAGACCTTGAAAATGTCCATATTTCAATGCTATATTACTATTATTAATTTTAGAGTGCCATTAATTCCAGGGCGCTGTACATTCAAAAGGGTTACATACATAACATAAGTCAAACAAGTACAATATGTGACTATCAACTGGTATAGGGGGGAAGAGAACCCTGCCCGCGAAGGCTTACAATCTACAAGGAAGGGGAAAAGAGACAGGAGGTTAGGGGCAGACATGTATATACTATATAAAATAAAATTCATAAAAATGTATTTATCGGACTTCTGGGGGCGGGATTACTGATGGTTGCCGTCTTTTATGGGAGCTCCCACTACCTGACCAAGTTTTTCTTGCATCAAATCGGCATTGTTTGCCCCAGTCGTCACTCCCATATCCAGGACTAATCCTTGATCCGTTGGGGAGCTCCCCTTGACCACCCCTATACTCATTCTTGCCTGCCACATCTCTATGGCAAACCACAGGTGTGGAGATGCTACAAGAAACCCCACTACTCCACATATACCCCGCACAACTGGGGACTAATAAAGGACGTAACTGTGCCACATTATCTCATCACTCTTTAACTGATATTTTGGCGGAAAAGACTGCCATCTTAAACCACCCGCATTGCATCATCACAACCCAATTTGCAGAGGTTAACAGTACAACCTCACTGCACCACCACCGTTGTTGAAGGGGACTATCCATTGGACCAACAAGCAAATTCCTCCCATACACTATTGATGGTCTTTGCGAAAACAAGTCTCAAGCAATCATCATTGCGCATATATTCTTTCTTCTGATATCTGCCCTAAGTTGTATAAACCACAATTTCTCAGAATCTCCTCTACCATCTGCTGATACACAGTGACACCCAGTGGACATCTGTGGCATTTCTCCTCACTACACCAGCTCTAGCTGAGCCAGTATCGCTCTTGCAAACAGCGACACCTAGTGGAGACATATTTATTTGAACCCACAATTGCCTTTTATATGACTTACTCCCCTAAAGAAGGGCACAACTCTGGACACTGGAACTAACCATCCCTAACTCGCTATTTTGTCCACTCCCTCATATGAAGGTGTGATCATCAACCACAGCGGTGTCTAGTATCTAGTGGATTTGACAGTTTCCAACACTCTCTCTTCTGTTATCCATAATAGACAAATTCCTCCAAAACTCATATACCCCGCTTACTCAGCAACAAAAGAGACTCTCTCAAGCTCCGTCCACTTTCACCTCTTTCATGACCAGAGGCCAATCGCTAAAAGACAAAACAATGCCAAAGTCTAACTCTCCCAAAACCACAAAAAAAAATCGCAGAGGGTTCACAAATTCTTCTCAGCAATGAGGACATTACACCACCTAATTTGTCTCCTCCTATCAGCCCTGCAGCTTCTCACTCATCTGAAACTGACCAGGCGGTCTCTGTGGCGCAGGAGGTCTTCCGTCTTATGACACCCTATCTGGACAAACGAATCGATATGATTCAGGCATCCATCAACTCAGCAGCCAACTCAGCAGCCAACGCCCATAACATTGTGGACCTCAAAACCAGGATCACCTCAAGCAAATCCAATATTGCCTCAGCTGAGCACGAAATCTCCCAGAAACAAAATGGAGATATTATCCTCCATGACAAACTGGAAGATCTAGAAAATAGAGAACGTGGGAACAATTTGCGCTTTGTTGGCATCCCGGAGAACATACCGGGAGAGTCGCTCCCACTTTACCTGACCAAAGAGCTTGCATCAGCTTTACAATTAGATCTCCCCCAAGATCCCCTCTACATCTAAAGAGCCCACCGCCTGGGTCCATACAGGAGAGAGATAGCAAGCCACGCAAAGTCATAGAGAGATACGCCAATAGGGCTATAAAGGAAAAAGTGCTGAAGGCCTACCACAACCAGCAATCGCTCAATGTGGATGGAAACACCATTCTTAACTTTCAGGCCTTTTCAGCCGCAGTAATATCTAAACGGAAGGCCTTCATCCCACTATGCCGCCTCCTCTATTAACACAATGTGCGCTTCCAGTTACTCTATCCGGCTTGGTTATGGGTTACCACCAAATGCAAAATCAGCATCTTTGAAAATCACCCTGAAGAAGCCCACCAATGCCTGTTTCCACATGAACCTGACTATGCCATGTCTCCAAAACTACTTGTTTATCTGCTACTGGTCTACCTTCATTTAAACTGTTGCTACACTAATTATGCAATAAGTTATGCAATATCTGTTGCTCACTGTTGACGTCTGTTTTCTCTATCTTTTAGTGTTTCTTTTCGCCCTTTGTGTCCTTCTTGTTGAGGGCATCTGGCCACCCAGAGATATCCACACTGAGGGAGCCAGCTGTTCGCTGAGACAGGGGACCCTCTTCTACTGACCTACAACCACAGCATCCACTGCTCCCGCCATCTGGAATAGGATGAGTTTAGCACCTACCACACTGACAACACACACACACTCTAACACATCCCTCCGTTTTGTCACAAGGAACGTGGCTGGGTTAAACACACCAATCAAACGCAAACAAATCCTGATTCACCTGAAAAGGCTGTGTGAACAGGTCATGTTTCTACAGGAAACACATTGGAGACAGGAGGACAAGGGGTTTCTGACAGCATCCAGGTTGGGCGGGTGTCACACTGCATCTTATACTTCTAAATCTCGAGCAGTGGCGATTCTATTTCATCGAGCTCTCTCCCTGACATTTCACGACTCTTATGCGGACCCTGCTGGTCACTTTCTCTATCTAGATGCCAGCATAATCTGCGCCCGCTATTCTCTTCTAAACATCTATGCCCCAAACCACCCCAATGTTGAATTCTATTCCTCTCTTTTCAACTTTCTACACACAATTATTGTAGGCGGCGACTTCAATATGACTTTACAACCAAAATTAGACAGATTGATCCCATTTACACATGACCTACCAGTGGTCACTGTAGTTCTATCCTTCATGGAACAGTTCTTCATCTGTGACCATTGCCACATCCCATTTGTCCACCAGAGATTATACTTACCCTTCCTCAGTCCACAACAGCCACTTCAGAATTGACCTCTTCCTAATGCCAACCCTTAGTTTCCATTTCATACACATGACACTGCCACAATAGAAAACATCTTGATATCCGACCATGCCCCAGTAACATTCACCTTATAAGGCCATGCCACATCCCCTCACTCTGTTAATTGGAGATTCTCCTCGTACTTAGTTCACTCAGAGGACTTTAAAAGCTACTTAACAGCACACTGGTCCAACTTTCAAGACGATAACATAGCACATGAAGAGGACATTGGCCTCTTCTGGCCAACCTCCAAGGCTGTGATAAGAGGTCACATCATCTCTTATCTGAACCTCAAAAAAACAGAAACACACAAGAAATTCTCCATCCTTAATGCGAACCTTACGCAAGCACATCATAATTACATTACAACACCCACCCAAGAAAACAAGTAAAAGTACACTTCAACAAAAACTTTGTTAGAAAGCTTTCTGCAGGGTCAGTCCAAATGAGGCATAGAGGCCCAACAAAACAAATACTTCCGACGGGGCAACAAGATCAGTTCCCCCGTAGCAAAAGCAGGAAAGCCAGGCCACTTCAAATCCCACATTTTAAGTATGCAAGATCCTATTGCACAAAAAAACACGTCGGATCTCAAGCACATTCAACGCATATTCACCCAATACTTTCTAGATTTTTACAAAGCACGACCCTATGATTCCGTGAGCACCTGGTCCCTTCTCACTCGAGTAACCCTGCCCAGTCTCTCATCGGATGCCAATCTTGTTTTGGAATCTGACATCTTGGAGACTGAGATCTACTATGCGCTCGCTTGCCTCCTGCACCACAAAACTCCAGGTCCAGATAGCCTCCCCTCGGAGTAGTACAAGCTTTTAAAACCCAGCATAACCGCCTGTCACGTTTCACGCTGCAGTCCCTGCCTTGGACTGTCGCCGTGTCCGTGCCTGCCATGTCTCTGCTGGGGCTCCCTGTGCAGGGGTCCTGGCGGCCTGTGTTCTTTGCTGTAGACTTGCCTGTCCTGTTGCTCCTGCTTCCTGGGGTCCAGTACGTGCACTGCGCCTCCTAGGGCGTGCGCGTGGCAGCTTCCTGCCCTTTATCGGGTCTGTACCTTCCTCTTCACCTGTGACCCCTGCCTATAAAAGCAAGTTCCTGTCTTTGCTCTGGGTCAGTCCATTGTTGTGTTGTACCTCTTTCTGAGAGGCTGTCCATCTGAGCTCCTACCAGTTTCTCAGGTCAGCTGTTCTGGACTTAACCCCTGAGATGCCTGGTCAAGTGCCTGCAGTCCATCAGAGCTCCTGACCACCTGTCTGTCATAATCTGCTGTCCCTGTACCCGCCCACTACCTGCTGTGTTTTCGCTGTCCTTGGACCCATACGTTTATACCAATCCCATGCCTTCTGTATCCTGCTGTACCTGTCTACCACCGTTTCTGTGCCTGGAGTTCCTGTCCTGCACCTTGGCTGTCACCACAGTTAGCCAAGTCAGGGGTAGCGACCTGGGGGTTCCCCGCAGCAAAGTCCATCCTGCTTTGTGGCGGGCTCCGGTGAAGACTGGGGCCCCTTAGACTCCGCTCATTGGCGTGGATCTCCATCTACCCTCTCGCTTGCGGTGATCACAATGGATCCACACCTGGTTACCAGTGATCGGCGCCTCAGTGTGTCTACTGTTACTAGCGGATCGTTACACCGCCCATTTAACAACATACCTTAATGCCATATACAAATGATGCAAGGTGAATGTTACCGGGGCATGGTCAGATATCAAGATGTTTTCTATTGTGGCTGTGTGCAGGGCCGCCAACAGAAATTTCAGGGCCCCATACAGCTGAAGCATCTGGGCCCCCCCTCCGGCCATCAAACCCCGCCCCCACAACCCGACCTCCCCGCAGAGAGATCCAACCTTACTCCAGTCTTACATCTCATATCTCTTCTCAATCAAGACTACAAAATCTTAACTAACATTTTAGCAAATCGAATGCAATCCATAATATGCACCCTTCTTACACCTTCACGATTAGGCTTTTTACACAACAGACACTGAAAAGTTGGCATCCGTGCAGCGATAGCAGCCACAACCCAATTCCATGACCGTTTACGACCCACCTCCATGTTGCTGAGTCTTGATGCCGAAAAGGCTTTTGACTCCATTTCATGGAGGTTTCTCAACACTACCTTACGCTACCGCGGTTTCGGAAACACAATTCTCAACTTCTTGGACCACAATCAGTGCCACTCTACCACCATGCTTACAGTGAATGGTCTCAACTCTAACCCAATTCAGATCCAAAAGGGCACGCGCCAGGGTTGCCCACTCTCACCACTTCTTTTAAATCTATTGATATATTTAATAGATTATTCGCCTTATTAGCCACCTTGAAACCGTGACTCCATTCACTGGAATCCGGATGGGGTTTTCCCAAAAAAAGAAATAAAACTGTCGCTTTCGCAAAACGATCCCCGGGCTTTACTTTTCCCAACTCGGGGTTGAGATTTCTACATCAAAATTTTGGTGACTTCCAAAAAGTGGAATGCCTTCGGGTTTCAAGGTAACAAAATTTAAATAAAAAAGCTTTATCCTGAAGGGCGAAAAAAATTTCCACTTGGTCAGAAACCCCTTTTTTTAGGGGTCCTCTTTAAAGGGGGCCCCCCTCTTTTTGTTGATAATTTTTCCCAAAAAGCCCCCTTTTTAAACTTTTTTTCAATCGCTTTTTTTTTAACCTAAACCCCCGGGGCCCTTAGGGGGGGATTAATGCCCCCCTTTCGCAGATTCATATGGAAAAAATTCGCGGGATCTCAAATTCACCTTTGAAAGTTCAAAATTCAATGCTGAAAAAAGGGGGGGCTTTGGGCCCCTTTCCAAAACCTCCTACTTTAAAAATTACCCAACTAAAACTCGGGGTCATTGGGGGACTGTCTACTCAAAAACTACTATACACTAATTTAAAAATAGATCCCAATTAGCCCCTGGCATCCCCTCAAGTTTTTTCCCCTACATTTTGCCAATTTTCCGGTTTTAAAGGGTTTGGGTGGATCCGTGGCCCACCGCGGCGGATGGGGGTAACCCCCACACCGGGGGAGTGGAATCAAAGGGGGGTTCCCGGTATTCAAAGGGGCCCCCCGCAAAGGGGATGGATTTGTGGGGGCGGGAGCCCAAACGGGGTCCTCCCACTGGGGGGGTTCTGGGGGTGGGGGCCCAAAGGGTAGGCGAGGTACAAATTTGGAAAGTCAGGTTCTTTGTCGGGGAAGGAAGAAGGCCCAGGGAGGCGGGGTGGGTTCGTGAACGTAGACAGGCAAAAGGTCGGGGCAGGGGGCTGGATCGTGGTCGATAAACGAAAAGAAAAAGGGGTTTCGGTACCGGTAGGCGAGAAAAGGTTTTTGGGAACGCTTTAACAATAGGCATGAGCCCCTAAAGATCCGGCTTGGGCCCCAACTGGGAAGGGGGGGGGGTTTTAAAATGGGGAGCAGTGCCCGGGCAAGGGCCAATTACCGGCGAAATGTCCCTTTAAATTCAGACTGCCGGGCGGGGCGCCCCCTAAGGGGGGGCGCCCGCCGAGAGCTGAGAGGGACGGGGGCAGGGCAAAGGCCCCGGGGGTAAGCCCGGGGGGCCCAGGGCCCAGGGGATGAGGGGGGCCCCCGGAAACCGGGTGCGGGACGGGGCGCCGCCCCCGGGGTCGGGGCACGGGATGCGCCTGGGGACCGGGAAAAGGGTGAAAGGGGCATTCCGTGACGGGTACCCCCCCCCCCCCCCCTTTGGGGGTTCCCCCCTTTTTTTTTAGAGTGGAAAAATTTTCCCTGAAAATGTGGGGCCCCAAAGGATGTTCTCCCCCCGGGGCCCCCACGATCTTTCTTGGGGCCCCAAACCCCCTTCCAGTCAATTTGAAAATAAACTTTTTTCCCTTTGCCTCCTTTTCCCCAGGATTTCTTTTAACCAAAAAAAGGGACATTAGCGGGCATCACCCCACGACGGGGGGATGGACTGCTCTGAGAGAAGCGTTTAAGGACCAGGGGTTTTTAGTAGCGAGACTTTTAAAGGGGGAATTCGGGATACGCATGGGGGAAAGGGGACCCGGGATTTTATGGGCCCCACCGGGGGGTTTTATGCGTTTTAAGGACCTCAAACGGGTCCCTACAAAGGGGGGGGTCCCCATTTTGGGTGGGAGGGGATTTTTGAGGGGGCATTGGGGCTGACAGCCACCCCCTTATCACCCGGGGAAAAGGGACGGAGGGGGCTTCTTTTTTATCTCCCTTTGCCCCTTTTCATGGGGTCAGAGGACGGACCCGGGATTGGGGGGTCAGGGCCCAAAAAGGGCCCCCTTGTACTGGCCCAAAAAAAGTTTAAAGGGGGGGCCCTGGATGAGGATGCTAGGGGAGGGTTTGGGCGGGGGATGAAAAGCCGTACACAACGTAAAAGGGGGGAGGCCCCCGGGGGGGGGGGGGCCCCTCCGGGACTTAGGGAATTATACGAAAATTCCCCCAAAGGAAGAAAATTTGGGCCCCCAGTCATTTTGCCTGCAGCACGAAAGTGGCGCGGGGAAAACATCCCGAACTTGATTCCTCTCTCCATTTGGCCATTTGCCCTGGGGGTGGTAACCCGAGGAGAAGTCAAGTTAAACTGGGTTTGGGAAAAAAGGGCTCCCCAGAATTTAGAAACAAATTTGCACCCCCCGATCGAGATGATTTGGAGAGGGGAGACCGTGCGAAAAAAAAAGTGGAGAGAAAATTAGCCCCTGCCAGGGGGGGGGGGCCCGAAGGCAAAACCGGAAAAGGGGAAACAAAATTTTGCCATTTTAGAAAACCGGTTTCCACCCACCCAAAAACCGGTATTGGGGGAAAAGGCCCGGGGAAAGGTCGGTTTTTGAAGCCATCGCCCCCTGAAACCATGGTTGCGTGGGGGAATGGGCGGGGGGTTGAAAGGAGACCTGCTGGTTTGGGTGGCGAGGGGGGGGGGGCCTTGTTGCGAGCACAGGGGTACACCCCGGGGAAGAATTTTTAAACGTCCTTGCGAGGCCCTGCCACCAATAGTCCCGGGGGAAATTCAGGGGGGAAAAGTCTTGGGGGCCCCCCGGATTCCCCGGGCCCCCAGCGGGGCAGCCCCCCAAACTTCAGGAAAAGCCTAGGGAAAGGCAGGGCGGACATATGTTTTTCCCCCGGGGTGGGACGTTCCGGGGGAAACCGGCAGGGGCTGGGGGGAAAAGGGGGTTCCAGGGGGTTATGTGCTCTGGGATCGCTTTTTTCACCCCCCACGTCGGGGGGCCCCGGGGGGGGGAGGGAGGGGGAAATCTGCCTTAAAAGTTTTTCCCCGGCAAAAGCGGAAAAATGAATCTGAAAATTAAAGGGGGGAAAAGAAAAAGCGACCCCCCTACCCTGGGGGATTAAGTCACTGGGCAGCCTTGGAAGGTATGGAGGTAGGGGTTTTTTTTGACCCGGGGAAAAATTACAAAGGGGGTTTGCCGGCCCCTTCCGCAAATATCCCCTTTCCCTTCCCGGGGGCCCAGTTTTATGGCTAAAAATTTCCGATCTCCAATGGTGTTTAATTCCTCTCCGCCTGTAAAAAGGGTTTTTGGGAAAAAGAACCCACAAGTGACTGTTTTCCCCCTGGGGCCCCCTTTTTTGGGCGTGGGGCCGTCCAGCCCCTCCCGATGAGGCGTTTTCTTCAAGCAAAAGGGGTTTTTTCGCTGGGTGGGCCCCCGACACAGGGAGGGGGAACGCAGAGGAAAAAGGCCTTTTTTTAGCTTGGGAAGGGTTTCCCTTCGGGCCCTCGGAAGGCCAGCCCCGTGGATTGGCGTTTTCCTGAAAGGGCCCCCTTGGGGGGAAACCAGCTTTGGGAAAAGTGCGGAAAAAAAAAACCCCGGGTTTGAAGTTGCAGAAGCCCGGGAAACCGTTGTATGGCCCGAAGGCCCCATGGGCGTGGGCCTTTTGGAAAATACGGTGAAAACTTGGTGGGCCCATCCGAAACCCCTTGGTCCGAGATAATAAAAACCCGGGGAACGGAAGGCGACTTGATGGAAGGGGGGCATTTCCCCTATTTTGGTTTACAAGTGATTAGCTCGTAGGCGCTGTAGCACTTGAGGGGACGTAAAGGCGGGGGAGTCTCAAGATCGGGAGTATATAGGTTTCGTCCCGGGTTTGACCAGGGCCCAAAGGTTTATAGAAAAGATCCCTGAAAAACATTTTTTTTAACAAAACCCCTGGAAGGGGCCCAGGCCCCCATTACAGGTCCGAAAGGCATCACCGATACTCGAAGGTGGCCGTCTCTGGTGTTAAAAGGGCCCCGTTTTTTCCACTCATCCCCCTTTTGCGGACCCGGGACCAAATTGTGGGCCCCCTCTCAGACCATTTGGAAAAGGGCCCCTTGCCCCCTGTGAGGGGCCCAAATTTAGTTCCGTGTTCAACGGGGAGGGGGTTTTCCCGGTTCTTTCCGTAAACTTGTTCGGGCCCCCGGTAGTCGATGCAGGGTCGTGGGGGAGCCTCCTTTTTTTCCCCCAAAAAAAGGGAATCCTGCCCCCCGCGGGAGAGGGGGGACTTCCGTTTTAAATTTCCCTTTCTGTTTTTTTTTCCCGGGAAAGTTTCAGACATGGTTTGGGATTTCCCCCGGAACGGTTTAAAAAAAGGGGTTTGGACTCTCCCCCGGGGGGGTTGCTTTGGAAAACCGGGAAAGAAGACCCCAATGGGCCCAATCTTTTGGGGGGGTTGTGGGCGGGAAAGGGTCTCTGCTTGTTCCCCGGGAAAAAAGACATCGGGAAAAACTCAGGGATATAAACGCGGGGAACCCGTTTAGAGTTTTAGAGGGTTGGGAAAGGGAGAAAAAGAAGGGGGAAAAAGCACCGGCGGGGCGCCCCCCAAAACAGCGGGGCCCGACACTCGGGGCCCCCCCATCGAAAAAACTTGGGCCCGTCTGCCAGTAAAAGCACCGGGGCATTTTTGCTCCCAGCACGGAAGACCCAAATGGGGTTGGACGGGGAAGAGGGGGGGTAACAAAATAGAATGACAGTCTTTTTATGCAGGCCCCAATTTGAAAGGGAACAGTGGTTTTTTTTTTTTCCCGAAAGAAACGGACTAGACCCCTTTGAGGATCTCCCCACTGACGGAGGGAGGGGACGGGGGTTTCTCCAGGGAGAACCCCGGGAAAAGAGGGTTTGTTTGAACCCCCACGGCGGGTTCCAAAAAATTTCCCAGCCGAACCGGAAGTCCGGGAAAGGCTAAAGTTTTTAAAAGGGGGGCCCCGGGCCCTTCCTTTCCCTGACCAGGACGGTGTATGTTCAAAATTGGGGGGGAGAGGGGACTGCAGCCCTGGGGACCCCTCTCCCCGTTGCCCAGGTGCGCTCTTTCCCCCCGGCCCCCGCGGACGGAGTAGGCAACCCCTGGGGAAAAATTTTTTAAGGGTTTGCCACAGTGGGAGCCCATGGGGTTTTTGGCTTACGCCTTTGGTTCAATTTTTCCTGGGGAAAGCCCAGGGGGCTTATCCACAGGTATGGCCTCTTAAAACGGCTGGCTGGGAAGGAGGCTGTGGAGGCCGTTAGATAGAAACACCGGAGGGGGCCGGGGGGAAGGCGGCGGGTTTAGGATTTGGTTTTTGCTTTGGGGGAGCCCCTTACGTCTCTTTGTGAAGGGGGATTTTAAACCCGGTTTTACCCAAATGGATGAGCTCGTTTAAAATGAAGGGATATGGTGGGGGGCGGCGAGGGATCCTTAATCTGGCGGGAAAGGAAAAACCCTTCCTAAAAGTGGGGGCCCCACGTTTGAAACGTTCCCAAGCCAGCCCCGTGCTAAGTGTGCGGAATGAACGGGGGTTTATTTCTCCCCGGAGGCGTTCCCTTGTTGCGGGTTTTCAACAGGGGGGGGGTCTGGCGGACAAAGGGGCGCGGGCGGCCCTTTCAAAAAAGCACTACGGGAAATTCCCGTAGAAATGTCACCAGGTCAGCGGGGGAACCCGGGTCGCCTCGGTCCCCGGGAGGAGTTGCCCAGGCCAGGGCTTTAAACCCAGACTGAACCCCGAAGGCCACCTTGGGTCTTTCCCAAAGGGAACTGACCGCCAAAAATTTTCCCCATGAAGGGAAGCAATGGGTGATGAAAACCCCCGGGCCTTAGGGGCCCCGTCGAAATTTGTCGGCCATGGCCCAAACGGGGGTTAGGACCAACTTTAGCGACGTCACGGGAGAAACCACTGGGAGCCCAAATGCTGCTGCTGAGTGGCGATGGCTGCTGCATCATGGGGGGGGAGAGTGCTCGAGGGCTTTTGTTGCTTTCCTGATCTGTTTTGATTGCTTGACCACGACGGTGGTGATATCGCGATGCTGGCAAGGGGCGCCTTTTGGGGGATCCATGGCCGGGGGTCTTTTTTGTTACCCGGGTTTTAGGTTTGGGTCGCTGGACCACCGCAGGCGGGTGGGGGTAAGCCCCACCAGGGGGGGTGGAATTTTAAGTGGGGGGCCCGGTTTTTCCCAGAGCCCGCCGCAAAAACGGGATGGATTTTTCTGCGGGGGGAGCCAAACCCGGTCACACCCTGGCCCCCGGGCTTGCCTGCGGTGGGGCCAAGGGGGAGGGGGAGGGAAGAATCGGCCCGTAGGCTCGTTGTCGGGGCGGAAAAGGAGAAGGTCCGGGCGGCGGCTGTGGTTCGTGAAATAGACAGGCAAAAAGGTCAGGGCAGGCGGGGCAAGGGGGTGGGGTTGGGGGCGATAAACGTAAGCAAAAAGGGGGTTTGGTTACGGTTTGGCGAGACAAGGCTTTCTGGAAAAATTTCACTTAGGCCCTGACACTAAAGATCCGGCAAAGGCCACTTTGGGAAAAAAGGGGTTTGGGGTAAAATTTTGGGAGCAGTGCCCGGCAATGGCCAATTTCCGGGCACTTTTCCCTTTTAAAACTTTAGACTTTCCGGGCTGCGCCCCGTCCCTAAGGGGCGGGCCGCGCAAGCCCGGGGACTGAGACGGGACGGGGCAAAGGGGCCCAGGCAGGGTAAGGGGCATGGGGGAAAACCGGGGG
Organism: Phyllomedusa bahiana; assembly: GCA_025379985.1. NCBI lineage: Eukaryota > Metazoa > Chordata > Amphibia > Anura > Hylidae > Phyllomedusa > Phyllomedusa bahiana. The sequence goes on along the minus strand of JAODAL010042382.1, from coordinate 839 downwards.
AGCGGGATGAGGGGGACCCCCCAACCCCCGGTTTCGGGATGGGGCGACCCCTCGAGTCGGGGCACGGATGCGCCCCCCCGGGCCCGGGGCAAAGGGTCGCCCGGGGCTTTCCCGGGCATTTGGACATTCTAAAAACATCTTAAAATTTAACCCTCTTAAAATTTAAACCCCCTGGAAAGTCTGGACAAAAGCGAAAACAAATTCACGATTTCTCCCCCCTTACTTCCTTTGGAGAGGGAAACCCCCCCCCCTTTTAGGGGTTTGGGTGGGGGGGCCAAAGGCAGATTCTCCCTTTTGGGGAGGAAAGGGAAGGGGGAAAAGGGGGGAGGGAAATTTAGAGAATAAAGGGGCCTGATAGGGCTTGCTGTGAAAAAAACCCCTCCTTTTTTTAAAGGGAAAATAAACTAAAATTTTTCCCCCTATTAAACCCTTTTTTTTACCTACAGGCATGCAAAATAAATTTTTTGGGATGAAAGTCATTTTAAAATTCTACTTATCGGGCTGGGGTTGACCCATTCATATCAAGGGGCCTCAAAACCCCTCACAAACTCAAGAGCCCAAAAAATACTTTTTTTACAATTTCTCCGTTTCCCCTATTGATTATCACCAAAAATAGGGAAAGGCCTCCTGGACGACTCCATTGACCCCCTTTTGCCAGGGGGGCATCTTAAAAATTTTTTAACTCACTCTGCCCAAGTACATTCCTTCGATTTTCTTATTGGGAAAAAAGGCGTTCCATATTGCAACATAGGAGGCCTTTTGTTCCCCCACACAGGGGGTTTGCTAAGGGGGGACCTCTCCCCCCTCACGCTTGTCCCAAAAATTTCCCCTCCCCCCCC
>JAODAL010042381.1:0-34886 GCA_025379985.1 Phyllomedusa bahiana | reverse complement strand
AGAGAGGAGACAAAGCGAGGGGAGAGGAGGGGAGAGAGAGGGGGAGAGAGAGACAAAGCGAGGAGAGAGAGAGAGAGAGAGAGACAAAGCAGGAGGAGCAGAGAGAGAGGAGACAAAAGTGAGAGAGAGAGAGAGAGAGAGAGAGGAGAGAGAGAGGAACCCAAAGCGAGAGAGAGAGAGAGACAAAGCGAGAGAGAGAGAGAGAGAGAGAGACAAAGCGAGAGAGAGAGAGAGAGAGAGAGAGACAAAGCGAGAGAGAGAGAGAGAGAGAGACAAAGCGAGAGAGAGAGAGAGAGAGAGAGAGAGAGAGAGAGAGAGAGAGAGAGAGAGAGAGAGAGAGAGAGAGAGAGAGACATAGAGAGAGAGAGAGAGACAAAGCGAGAGAGAGAGAGAGAGAGAGAGAGAGAGAGAGAGAGAGAGAGAGACAAAGCGAGAGAGAGAGAGAGAGAGACAAAGCGAGAGAGAGAGAGAGACAAAGCGAGAGAGAGAGAGAGACAAAGCGAGAGAGAGAGAGAGACAAAGCGAGAGAGAGAGAGAGACACAAAGCGAGAGAGAGAGCGGGTTTGGTCTGCCCCACATGGGAGCGGGGGAAGCCCGCGTCGGAGTTTGCGGTATATGAAAGTGCAAACTTGCGGCAGAAATCAGCAGCAGAACCTTTCCAAATCCATTCTGGAGCCTCTCATTGGATAGCTCTGCTGTGTGACCCTGCGCTATTGAGCAGTATTTAGTGCTTGGTAATAGTGGTGACAATCCTCAGGTGTTCTTGGTGGAGGATTTGTAGGTCGGAGGGGATGGAGATTTTCATCTTCCCTTCCTGGGTCCCCCAGGAGCAGTAGATCGGGACTGCACAGTCGGCCGCCACCACCTCACATTGTAGGAAAGGTTGTGGTGTCACAGGGGACTGGGAAGGGTCTGCACCCGGGCGAGGGGTCCAGCAAAACGCTGGAATGATTTCATCTGCTTAAACCAGAAACACATGTGCGCGCACAGCCCTGCAGAGAGGACACTGGCAGGTTCACTGTATAATGGAAGAATTCCAAGAAAACTGCCGGAGATTAAAGAAGATCTCCAAGTGGTGGAGCCTCAGCGATTGGGTTTCATGTGCACAGGGCGCGTCACAAGTCACAAACCACCAAATATCTTCAAGAAGTTTCACCTCATCCGTACTGAATAGTAACTAGTTCTAGGAGGCCACGCAGCACACTGGAGTCAGCTCTGCAGCTGGAGCCTTCTGTGCCCGACCTTACACGTCACACAGGATGGCAATACATTGCCAGTCACAGCAGTGCCCACCTGATAATTGTGTCCTATGCACTTCCATCCCACGCTTCCCCAGCCGCCCACGTCGCAGGAGCGGCGCCTCCCAGCCGCCCACGTCGCAGGAGCGGCGCTTTCCCCAGCCGCCCACCTCGCAGGCGCGGCGCTTTCCCAGCCCCCCACGTGCAGGAGCGGCGCTTTCCCAGCCGCCACGTGCAGGAGCGGCGCTTCCACAGCCGCCCACGTCGCAGGAGCGGCGCCTCCACAGCCGCCCACGTCGCAGGAGCGGCGCTTCCCCAGCCGCCCACGTCGCAGGACCGCCGCTTTCCCCAGCCGCCCACGTCGCAGGACCGCCGCTTTCCCCAGCCGCCCACGTCGCAGGAGCGGCGCCTCCCCAGCCGCCCACCTCGCAGGAGCGGCGCCTCCCCAGCCGCCCACCTCGCAGGAGCGGCGCTTTCCCCAGCCGCCCACCTCGCAGGAGCGGCGCTTTCCCCAGCCGCCCACGTCGCAGGAGCGGCGCTTTCCCCAGCCGCCCACGTCGCAGGAGCGGCGCTTTCCCAGCCGCCCACGTCGCAGGAGCGGCGCCTCCACAGCCCCCACGTCGCAGGAGCGGCGCTTCCCCAGCCGCCCACGTCGCGGACCGCCGCTTTCCCCAGCCGCCCACGTCGCAGGACCGCCGCTTTCCCCAGCCGCCCACGTCGCAGGACCGCCGCTTTCCCCAGCCGCCCACGTCGCAGGACCGCCGCTTTCCCCAGCCGCCCACGTCGCAGGAGCGGCGCTTCCCCAGCCGCCCACCTCGCAGGGGCGGCGCTTCCCCAGCCGCCCACGTCGCAGGAGCGGTGCTTCCCAGCCGCCCACGTGGCCAGGAGCGGCGCCTCCCCAGCCCCACGTCGCAGGAGCGGCGCTTCCCCAAACCGCCCACGTCGCAGGAGCGGTGCTTCCCCAGCCGCCCACGTCGCAGGAGCGGCGCTTTCCCAGCCGCCCACGTCGCAGGAGCGGCGCTTCCCCAGCCGCCCACGTCGCAGGAGCCCGGGGCCTCCCAGCCGCCCACGTCGCAGGAGCGGCGCTTCCCCAGCCGCCCACGTCGCAGGAGCGGCGCCTCCACAGCCGCCCACGTCGCAGGAGCGGCGCCTTCCCAGCCGCCCACGTCGCAGGAGCGGCGCTTCCCCAGCCGCCCACGTCGCAGGAGCGGCGCTTCCCCAGCCGCCCACGTCGCAGGAGCGGTGCTTCCCCAGCCGCCCACGTCGCAGGAGCGGCGCTTCCCCAGCCGCCCACGTCGCAGGAGCGGCGCTTCCACAGCCGCCCACCTCGCAGGAGCGGCGCCTCCCCAGCCGCCCACGTCGCAGGAGCAGCGCTTCCCCAGCCGCCCACGTCGCAGGAGCGCGCTTCCCCAGCCGCCCACGTCGCAGGAGCAGCGCTTCCACAGCCGCCCTGCGTAAAGCGTATATCGTATAATATGGAAAAAAAATTCAATGGGTATTTGTTGTGGATTTAGGTTGTTTTTTTCTGCCGAATTTCACAGTCATTTCTATGGGGTTTTGGACGCGGACCCAACATAGAGGTGTTTTGGACACGTTTTTTGACGTGGCATACAGCAGAAGATTGAACAAGTTCTGAGGTTTTTTTTTACTCTTAAAAAACCGACCTCTGAAAACATTGTATGGACTACAGCAAATATTTTCTATGGAGGTCAATGGAATTAATTTCATATTTGGTTTTAGACAAGTATTTGAAGTCGGAAGCCCCGCGGATCCTGACCTGAAACGCTTGTCGTGTGGACGGACCCTAAAAAATCAGCTAAAAGAAACAGGATTTGAAATGAGAACAAACACCTAAAATGGGGGCTAAAGAGAAGCAATCATGAAGGGTGGAGCAAAAGATGAAAGTGGTATCACTGATCAATCACCGATCTGCACTGTCTGAGGAGATGATGCTGGAACCAGTGAAACTGATGCCTGAAGATACAATCACATCCCCATCATTTATGATATGGGGCAGCGAGTCAGGCAAAGAGGCAGGAGACGCGATCATTGCCTCAGCAGCCAATGGACAGCTGGACAAAGAAATTTTGGACACTTCTCATTCCATGGACAGACAACAGGTTTGCTGGTGACGATGAAGATGATGATGCAACTTGTCACAGAACCTAGAGCTTTAAAGGGGTTGTCTCACTACATTGATTCATCTCATCTCAGCCCTGTTTTCTTGGTTTCATTTTGATTTCAGGGGCGTCTACTGGCTTCTACTAGGTCTGTAGCTATAGCCACCAGTGCTGGCCGCCTAACAAGAGTGATCGAACAGGACTGTAGCTATAGCAACCACTGCTGGCAGCCTATCAGAAGAGATCAAACAGGACTGTAGTTATAGCAACCTGAGGAGCTGATGCAGCGCATACAAGAGGGGATGTCTAGGAATAGGTAGGACACTGTTATTTGACACATATTGCAATGTGACTCGTTTTTGCAAGATCTTTAACATAAAAAGCAGCAATCCTTGCAGTGAGACAACCCATTTAAAGCTTTCTTCTGGAAACACAGATGGACTCAACGACTAGGACCGTAAACATTCCGGACTGAAAATTTATGGTAGAAAATAAGAAAATAAAAATTGTTCCCTGATAAGGCTCCACGCGGTGATGCAGATCTACAGAATTACATAGAATATTGTTAATCATTGGTAAAGTCTGAGCGTCAAGGAACTGAGCTGTCATAAAAACTGGAGGAGGAGAACAAAGTACTAATCGGGATTCCTCTCGATGACTCCATATTTTTGTTCCTCTTCTTGATCGGGGAAACGTCCTCTATTCATAATGTCATTTTCACGTGTGTCAGGGACGTGTCAGGATGGGGGATTTCCAGCCAGGAAACATGATATAGTGTCCTATGTAGGAAGCTTCTGGGTGACCGTCCACCGAGTATGGACTGTCCAGAATTTTTGCTGGTGTTGAACAACCATTACACATCATTGAGTGGATGTATATTACAGACCTGTAGGTAACATGGCCGCCTCCTGTCCCACCCGGTGTATGGCTAAAACTAAACTGCGTCCTCTACTGATAATGGAGAACTGTAGTTTAATGTTCCCCAATCTGTGGCTCTGTAAAACTACAACTGCCGGCATTCCTAAAGCTGCCAGGGCATGCTGAGAGTTGTAACAGCTAGAGGACCTCAGGTTGGGGGACATTGCTGAAGATTTTAGGAGTGGTAGAAGCCGACTCCTGTACTGCTTTAATGGAAGTGTACTGTGTGTATATATATATATATATTGTGAGACAGTGACAGGCGGAGTGGTGGACGGAAGATATGTGTCCCCAAGAATGCTGTCCTATGCGGCCTTAGGAAAGGTATGGACCAGTGTGTGTCACCGAGTGGCCTGGGCTCGGTGAAGGGAAGCCGACTTTTATGGGTGTCAGTAGTTACTGACGTGTAGTATATAAGCGGTTCCAGTCCCCCTTTGTCCGGTCGGATTTTCTGGAGTGGTCAAAGAGCCGGGTGGGTGGCCACTCCCACGCCCCAGGTGAGGCTGGTGTCAGGCCTATAAAGCCTGGGCCTGCAGGCCTCTCATGGCTGCTGGTGTTTGCTGGAGCCACATTGTGAGTAGCACATGCTATGTGTGTTTGCAGCTTTTGCCCAGCGTCACCGAGTGTGTCCCTGGTTTTTAGTTAGGTCTGTATTCGTGTATAGTTAGTGCTCAACCGAGCAGGTTTTGTTTTATGCCTGACGTTAAGGCTGTGTTTTGTTTCCGTTTATCATATAAATAAACCCAGGCACAGCCTGGATCTGAACTTTACTCAGTGTGTCACTGTCTCTGTCTGTGGAAGCCCAGCCTGCTACCTGCTCTGGACGCTGATCCCTCACACATTATATATATAAGGGGCTGAATATTTAAGACCATGTGATATTTCAGTTTTTCTTGTTTAATAAATTTGCAAAAAAAATTTTATATTTCTGTTTTTTTCCTTTCAAGATGGGGGGGGGTGGGATTTAACGGGGTCTGAATACTTTCTGTACCCACTGTATGTGATAAGTAGAATCCATATGTATCTGTGTCTATAGGAACAAATGTATTTATCAATGTAATAAGTGTATAGTTTGTTTTATGTATGAACGGGTATAGTGTCAGTTTGGAATATTGTATGTTTGAGCATCTTTTTATTTTTTTATGTTTGTACGGGTTTAAAAAAAATATTTTAGGAGTGTGTGTGTGTGTTTATATATATATATATATTTATATATATTTTATAATATTTTTTTATAAAATTACTTTACACACACCACACAACGGGATTTCAGCCCCCTTTAAAAATCCCCCCCCCCCCCTTCTTGAAAGGAAAAAAAAACAAAAAAATATAGATATTTTTGCTAATTTATTAAAAAAAAGAAAAAACTAAAATTTTATACATGGTTTCTTAAAAAATTAAAGGCCCCTTTCCCTTCAGTTTGAGTGGGAACCCCCTTTGCTTTAGTATTGAGTTTGAAGCCTCCTTTTTAGCTAGTGGGAGCCATGGAGTCTTCTTGGGAAAAGATGCAAAACCCGTTTTTCCCCACCTGGGGTTTGGGGGTTCCCCCTGTCTTCTTCCTTGCAGATCCTCTCCGTTCCTAGGTTGGATGGTGAAAGTTGGTGGAAGCCATTTTAAAGGGCTCTCCCGAGATGCTCTATTGGGTTTAGGGGCAGGGTCTGGGTGGGCCAATCAGGAAAGGGCACAGAGTTGTTTGAAGCGCCCGCCTGTTATTTTTGTGTGCGCTTGGGTCATTTTTTTGTTGGATGATGAGCCAACGGGCCTAAATTGAGTCCAGAGGTTTGGGGGAGGTTTTTTATTCGGATATCTCTGTAACCCCCGGGCCCCATTTAATTTTTTCCCTTCAATTGCAAAAGGGTCCTGTCCCCGGGCCCCATTTGATGAAGGGTTTCCCCCCCATGTGTCCCCTGTGGGGGTTGTACCCGGGCAGTGGAAACAAAAGGGCTGGTTTTCCCCCACCACCCTTTCAAAAAAAACCAAAAAAAATTCGTCTTTGTTCTCAGCCCGGAATCTTATTTTTTCATTTTTTCTGGGGTCCTTCATGTGGTTTCAGTTGTCTGTGGCTTTCTATTTTTCTTGAAATGAGGAGAGGGTTCCGTCTCGGTTTTTATACGTCTTGCACTTTAGGAGAGGGGGGCGTCTGCGGTTTCTACGTCCCTTTCATGAGGAGAGGCTTGTTGCGGCTTTCATACGTCTTTTCACTGGGGGGAGAGGCTTCCGTCTGCGGCTTTCATTGGCCCTTTTCATGGGAAAAGGCTTTTTGTCTGCGGTTTCATACGTTGGGAATTTAGGAGAGGGTTCCGTCTGCGGGTTTCCTGTGTTTTTGCACTTTAGGGAGGCTTTCCCTCTGCGGCTTTCCTTTTTTTTGCCCTGGGAGAGGTTTCCGCCTGGGTTTCAAAAGTCTTGCAATGAAAGGGGAGGCTTCCGCCCGCGGGTTTCATACGTTTTTGCAAAAAGGAGAGGCTTTCCCCCTGCGGGGGTTTCCTATGTTTGGGACTGAGGAGAGGCTTTTGTTGCGGGTTTTTCCCGTGTCTTGCACTGAGGGGGAGGCTTCGTTTGCGGCTTTCATTCGTCTTGCAATGGGGGGCTTCCGGGCTGGGCTTTCATTCGTCTTTCACTGAGGAGAGGCTTTTGTCTGCCGGGTTTTTATACGTTTTTGCATGAGGGAGGTTCCCTCTGCGGGGGGGGGGGGGTTTCCCGTGTTTTTGCCCCTGAGGGGGAGGCTTCCGCCCGGGCTTTCCAAAAGTTCTTGCACTGAGGAGAGGTTCCCTTTGCGGCTTTCCTATGTCTTGCACGAGGAGAAAGGGTTCCGCCCGAGGCTTTCAAACGTCTTGCACTGGGGAGAGGTTCCGCCCGCGGCTTTATTCGTCTTGCACTGAGGAAAAGGCTTTCCCTGCGGCTTTCATTTCTTGCACTGAGGAGGGGTTCCCTGCGGCTTTTTATACGGCTTGCATGAGGAGAGGCTTTCCCTTTGCGGCTTTTATACGTCTTTTCAAATGAGGAGAGGCTTTTCCCCCTGGGCTTTCATTTCGTCTTGCACTGAGGAGGGCTTTCCCTCTCGGCTTTCATACGTCTTGCCCCTGAGGAGAGGCTTCGCCCGCGGCTTTCATAGTCTTGCAAATTTAGGGGGGCTTTTTGCCTGGGGCCCTTTTTATGTCTTGCCTGAGGAGAGGTTCCGCCTGCGGGTTTCATACGGGTTTTCACTGAGGGGAGGCTTCCCCCTGCGGGGCCCTTTTATACGTCTTGCATGAGGAGAGGCTTCCGTTGCGGCTTTTCCCATGTCTTTACTGAAGGGGGGGCTTAGTCTGCGGCTTTCCTATGTCTGCACTTTAGGAGAGGTTTTCCCTCTGAGCATTTCTATGTCTGCAATGAGGAGAGGCTTCCCTCTGTTTCTTTCCCATGTCTTGCACTAGGGAGGCTTCCCCGCGGTTTTCCCATGTTTGCACTGAGGGGGAGGGCTTCCGTTTTGGGTTTCCTATTTTTTGCATGGGGAGGGCTTCCGTCTGCGGCTTTCCTGTGTTTTTGCACTGGGAGAGGGGATCCGTCTGCGGTTTCCTATGTCCTGCCTGAGGAGAGGTTTCGTTTTGGGCTTTCTGTGTCTTTCAGTGAGGAGGGCTTCCGTCTGCGGCTTTCCCGGTCTTTTCATGAGGAGGGGGCTTCCCTCTGCGCTTTTTTTATGTCTTGCACTGAGGAGAGGCTTCCGTCTTTCGGCTTTAAAATGTCTTGCCTTTAGGAGAAAGGTTCGTTTTGGGGGCTTTCCTGTTCTTGCAATGAGGAGGGGGTTCTGTCTGGGCTTTTTCCCATGTCTTGCAGTGAGGAGGGTTGTCTGCAGTTTTCCTATGTCTTCATGGGAGGGGGCCCCCCCGTCTGCGGTTTCCCTTATGTCTTCACTGTGGGGGAGGCTTCCCTCTGCAGCTTTTTTAAAGTTTGTATGAGGGGAGGGGTTCCGTCTTTCAGCTTTCCTATGTCTTGTACTGGGGGGGGCTTCCGTTGGGCTTTATGTGTTTTGCACTGAGGTGAGGCTTCCCTCTGCGGCTTTCCCATGTCCTGCCCCTGGGGGAAGGGGTTCCCTCGGCCGCACTTTTGCCATAAAGCCCCCGATGGTGGAGGGGTGCAGTGATCGGTGACTTTGTGGAACTTTTTCCCCCTCTTCCTACTGATTTTCTGGGCTCAGCCACAGTGATCTCGGTGTTTTTCTTTTCCTCTCTCACCAAGGGGTCTTCTCCCACAAATTTCTTAGTTTGGCGGACGGCCCCGGGGCGAGGAAGGGTTGGGGGTCGTCCCCAAATTTTCCATTTTGGATTATGGAGGCCACGGGGCTCTTAGGAAACCCTTGGGTGGTGCAGAAAATTTTTTTGTAAAACCCTTTGGCCAGATCGTGCCTTGCCACAATTCTGTCTCTGAGTTTCCCTTGGGGAGTTTCTTAGACCTAAAGATTCTCATGTGCTTGGGCATGCACTGTGAGGTCTTATATAGACAGGGGGTGTGCCTTTCCTAATTAAGTCAATCAGTTTAATTTAAAAACAAAAGGACTCCAATGAAGGAGTAGAAAAACCCTCTTTAAAGGGGGTCAGAAAGGGAAAGGACAGCATGTGAGTTAGAATTTTAGTGTCACAGCAAAGGGGGCCCGGGAAAAATTAGGGCCATGTGTGTTTCGGTTTTTTTTCAAAAATATCCCACATTTTGTTTTTTTTTTTTCAAGATTAAAGGGAAAACTGAATACTTTCCCCACCCACTGGGATATACATCCTTTTCCAAATGTAATATTTTTATAATTTCAAAATATATACACTTATTACATAGAAGGGGTACATACATGGGGGGCATACAACACCCTTCCTCAACAACATTTTAAATTCTTATAAAATAGTTTACCTATCACATATGTGTATATACACACACACTTTTTTTCTTTTCCCGTGTATTGTTTCATAAATGGCCATTTCATATAAAGAGGGCTATATGTATACAGTTTAAACCCAGAAATAACTCATACATAAGAGATATGACCGCACGTAAAATTTTATGGGCCAGCAGCTTATATTCAGAGTACCCGCCATGTGCGGCACAGACAGCAGCTAGACGGGATCTGAGGGACTAAATAAGGTCCTGGTAGGTCATCACAGGTATCTAGAACCCTGCTGAGTGCATCCCACAACCACTAGAGCCCCTTTAACCCATGAGAGCAAGGAGGGATGTGTGTGCAGGCAGCCTATCACATACCTTGAATACCCACCAAGCCAAGGCACCACAGATGACTTCCCTCATGAGCTATGCTCTGCCGACGTTGAAAGTAGGAAGTGGTCATAATATTGCGACTCTATATTCCATACGCTGACATGTATCCATACATACACGGATGTGGAACCCACTCAGAAGAGTCTCCAGGAGGATGAGGTTTATTCACCAGCGACCACTTCCAGCAAACTTCAAGGAACGCGCCCCATGCGGGGGAGGGGAGGACCCTCAGCTTATATACACTCACTACAGATGGCGGCTGCTGAATACAATTGTGCTCGGGGCCGCTCAGGGCTGACCACACAAAACCTTATCCTGTTGCCTCACTTACCTGAGTGCAGCCCCCAACCCCTGCCCCAAAATGTGCTGACAATGTAATCTATGCAAAACAGGCAGCACCATGTACATACACATACACAGCAGATACTGCAGACACAGATCCATACAGGCTATATACATGGTCAGACACACAGACACTATACACATCCCCATACTGACCTAGACAGCTACTATATACATGCCCAAATACACCCAGAGGCATGCAGTCTCTATATACAGTGCACAGCCAGTATACACAGTGCACGCAGTCACTATACACAGTGCACAGTCACTATACACAGTGCACAGTCAGTATACACAGTGCACAGTCAGTATACACAGTGCACCAGCAGTATACACGTGCACCCATCAGTATAAAAGTAGATGTATACAGTCACGATCATAAAAAAGGAGCATCAGTATCACGTGCACGCATAGTATAAAAAAGGCAAACCTTACAAGGGGATCCATATTACAAGGCCGCAGCAGTATACACAGTGCACCAGTCAGTTACCAAAGGGCAGATCAGTATAACAGTGCACCCCGGGCATATAACAGGCAAAAATCATATTTACACAGGCAACAGTCAGTAAAAAATTTGCAAGTCAGTATCAAGGCAAAGCTTAAAGGGGAAGGTCACATATCATGCCAGTCAAAATCAGAGGCATCCATCAGTATACACAGTGACACATCCAAATACAGAGGATCCAGTCAGTATAAAACAGTGCACAAGTCGTATAGAGGCATGCAGTCATAATACATACACTATAAGCACCAGTCATATAAAGGCATCCCAGTTATTACAAGCAGTATAACAAGGCATATAGTCATATACACATACACATCGAACCCAAGTGCACAATCTATAAAAGGAAAATTTAAGAGCATATCATATATACAGTGCACAGCCAGTATCAGAGGCATCCAGCAGTATATCAGGGGCACAGTCAGTATACAGAGGATCCAGTCAGTTAACAAGGCACACAAATCAGTTACAAGTGCACCAGTCATATACACAGGACACAGTAAAGGAATAAGGGCCCAGTAAATTTTATAATCAAGCATTAAAAAAGAAATCATAACAAGTGCACCAGTCCAGATACCAGGCAACATCTTATAAAGGCATCAGTCCTATTTTTACACACAGGTCATAAAAAGAGGCATAGTCCTATATAAGGCAATCGGGATATGAGGCACCAGTCACTATATACAGCACAGTCACTATAAGAGGCAATACAGTCACATCAGGAGTGCACAGTCATTATACAGTGCTACAAGTCAGTATACAACAGTGGCACAGTCAGTAAAAACACAGTCACAGTCAGTATACAAAAGTGCCAGTCAGTATAAAAGGCAGCAGGTAGAATAAACTCACATCATATACAAGGCGCACAGTCAGAAAATACAGAGGGCACATTTCATATACAGAGACATGCCAGTATATCACAGTGCACAGTCAGTATACAGAACAGGGGCAGTCATTATACACAGTGAAACAGTTCAGTATACAGAGGCATCAGTCAGTAATACAGTGCAACTAGTCAGTATACAGAGGCAACATCGTTATACAGTGCCCCAGTCATATACAGAGGCATGCAGTCATTATAAAACAGTGCACAGTCTATACAGAGCTACAGTCCTACTATACACGTGCACAGCCAGTATACACAGTGCTCCACAGTCAGTTATACAGAGGCATACATCAGTCAAGTATACAAAGATGCTGCAGAGAGATGCATCAGTCACTATATCAGTGCACAGTCCAGTAAAGAGGCATCAGTCACTATACAAGTGCATCAGCAGTATACCCAGTGAGCCAGTCAGTTTATAGACGCATGCAGTCATTATACAGAGTCATACAGCCAGTATACACAGTGCACATTCACTATACAGAGGCATACCGTCACTATATACAGTGCACAGTCAGTATACACAGTGCACAGTCAGTATACAGAGGCATATAGTCAGTATACACAGTGCACAGTCAGTATACAGAGGCATACAGTCACTATATACAGTGCACAGTCAGTATACAGAGGCATACAGTCACTATACACAGTGCACAGTCAGTATACAGAGGCATGCAGTCAGTATACACAGTGCACAGTCAGTATACAGAGGCATGCAGTCAGTATACACAGTGCACAGTCAGTATACAGAGGCATACAGCCAGTATACACAGTGCACAGTCAGTATACAGAGGCACATAGTATACACATGACAGTACTAACAGAGGCATACAGCCAGTATACACAGTGCACAGTCAGTATATAGAGGCATGCAGTCACTATACAGAGTCATACAGCCAGTATACACAGTGCACAGTCAGTATATAGAGGCATGCAGTCATTATACAGAGTCATACAGCCAGTATACAACATGCACATCACTATACAAGGCATAGTCAGTATACAGAGCATAGCACAGTATACACAGTGCAACATGTCAGTATACAGAGGCATAACCTCATATATACAGTGCACAGTCAGTATAACAGTGCATACATTCAGTATTACACAGGCATAAGTCAGTATACACAGTGCATATCAGTATACAAGCACTGCATCAGCTATATACAGTGCACAGTCAGTATACAGAGGCATACAGTCACTATACACAGAGCAGTCAGTATACAGAGGCATGCAGTCAGTATACACAGTGCACAGTCAGTATACAGAGACATGCAGTCACTAAATACAGTGCACAGTCAGTATACAGAGACATGCAGTCAGTATACACAGTGCACAGTCAGAATACAGAGAATGCATCATATAAACAGTGCACATCAGTATACAGAGCACAGTCATATAACAGTGCACAGTCAGTATACACAGTGCAAAAAAGCATCAGTATACAGTGACAGTCAGTATACAGGCACAGTCAGTATACACAGTGCACGATAAAAAGTATACAGAGGCATCATCCTATAACAGTGCACATCAGTATACAAGCACCAGTCAGTATATACAGTGCACAGTCAATATACAGAGGCATCCAGTCAGTATATACAGTGCACAGTCAGTATACACAGTGCACAGTCAATATACAGAGGCATCCAGTCAGTATACACAGTGCACGCAGTCAGTATACACAGTGCACAGTCAGTATACAGAGGCATGCAGTCACTATATACAGTGCACAGTCAATATACAGAGGCATCCAGTCAGTATACACAGTGCACAGTCAATATACAGAGGCATCCAGTCACTATATACAGTGCACAGTCAGTATACAGAGGCATCCAGTCAGTATACACAGTGCACACAGTCAGTATACACAGTGCACACAGTCAGTATTCACAGTGCACAGTCAGTATACACAGTGCACAGTCAGTATACAGAGGCATCCAGTCAGTATATACAGTGCACAGTCAGTATACAGAGGCATCCAGTCAGTATACACAGTGCACAGTCAATATACAGAGGCATCCAGTCAATATACAGAGGCATCCAGTCAGTATATACAGTGCACAGTCAATATACAGAGGCATCCAGTCACTATACAGTGAACAGTCATATACAAGCACCAGTCAGTATACAAGGCATATACCAGTATAACAGTGCACCATCAGTATATACAGTGCACAGTCAATATACAGAGGCATCCAGTCACTATACACAGTGCACAGTCAGTATACACAGTGCACACAGTCAGTATACAGAGGCATATAGTCAGTATACAAAGTGCACACAGTCAGTATACACAGTGCACAATCAGTATACAGAGGCATGCAGTCACTATATACAGTGCACAGTCAGTATACACAGTGCACACAGTCAGTATACACAGTGCACACAGTCAGTATACAGAGGCATATAGTCAGTATACACAGTGCACACAGTCAGTATACACAGTGCACACAGTCAGTATACACAGTGCACACAGTCAGTATACACAGTGCACACAGTCAGTATACACAGTGCACACAGTCAGTATACAGAGGCATCCAGTCAGTATATACAGTGCACACAGTCAGTATACACAGTGCACAGTCAGTATACAGAGGCATCCAGTCACTATACAGTGCACATAGTCAGTATACAGAGGCATATAGTCAGTATACACAGTGCACACAGTCAGTATACACAGTGCACAGTCAGTATACACAGTGCACAGTCAGTATACAGAGGCATACATTCAGTATACAGAGGCATCCAGTCACTATATACAGTGCACAGTCAGTATACAGAGGCATCCAGTCACTATATACAGTGCACAGTCAGTATACAGAGGCATCCAGTCACTATATACAGTGCACAGTCAGTATACAGAGGCATACAGTCAGTATACACAGTGCACAGTCAGTATACAGAGGCATCCAGTCAGTATACAGAGGCATATAGTCAGTATACACAGTGCACAGTCAGTATACAGAGGCATACAGTCAGTATACACAGTGCACAGTCAGTATACACAGTGCACAGTCAGTATACACAGTGCACAGTCACTATACAGAGGCATGCAGTCACTATACACAGTGCACGCAGTCAGTATACACAGTGCACGCAGTCAGTATAGACAGTACAGTATATATATATATATATATATATATATATATAGTCAGCACACACATTATAAAGCAAGCTTTTCATACATGCTTAGATACACACATAAGCATACAGTCAGTATATAGTCCATCCATGTAGCACATATTATATACACAGTATATATAGTATAGTGCAGTCAGTACATACAGTGCAGTCAGTACATACAGTGCAGTCAGTGTATACGGCGCAGTCATCTCTGTAGCATCCCCTATATACACTGTACCCGCCGCCCTCAGGCCGCCGCTGTGGGGGCTGTGATGGCGATCCCCGGGCGGGCACAGTCGCGCTCTACCTCAGCTCTCCGCCCCGCGTCCTCCTATCGCGACACACGCTCCATGTTCTCTCCCGGCCGCTCCTCGTCGCCGACATGAGGCCAGAAGGCTCCTCCGCCGCCAGCTCAGCCGGATCCCCAGCCGTCCACATCCAGCCTCCCCATCCCCTAACAGCCGTGAGCCGGCGCCGCCCACAGCCTCAGCACCAGAGGAGGCGCTGACGTGACGGCCGCCATGATGCCCGGGGTCACCGAGGGCTACGCAGCGCAGGACGGACTCCGAGACATTGGGAGTCATAGTTCTACCATATACAGACTGTGGAGTATTGGTCTATAGCGGACAGAGCATACTGGGAGTCGTAGTTCTACCATATACAGACTGTGGAGTATTGGTCTATAGCGGACAGAGCATGCTGGGAGTCGTAGTTCTACCATATACAGACTGTGGAGTATTGGTCTATAGCTGACAGCATACTGGGAGTTGTAGTTCTATCATATACAGACTGAAGCATTGGTCTCCAGCGGACAGAGCATACTTGGAGACGTAGCTCTACCATCTACAGACTGTGGAGCATTGATCTATAGGTGACAGAGCATGCTGGGAGTCGTAGTTCTACCATATACAGACTGTGGAGCATTGGTCTCCAGCGGACAGAGCATGCTGGGAGTCGTAGTTCTACCATATACAGACTGTGGAGAATTGGTCTATAGCGGACAGAGCATACTGGGAGTCATAGTTCTACCATATACAGACTGGAGTATTGGTCTATAGCTGACAGAGCATGCTGGGAGTCGTAGTTCTACCATATACAGACTGTGGAGCATTGGTCTATAGCTGACAGCATGGTGGGGGTCGGAGTGCTACCATATACAGACTGTGGAGCATTGGTCTATAGCTGACAGCATGCTGGGAGTCGTAGTGCTACCATATACAGACTGGGGAGCTTTGGTCTATAGCTGACAGAGCATGCTGGGAGTCGTAGTTCTACCATATACAGACTGTGGAGCATTTTTCTGCAGCTGACAGAGCATGCTGGGAGTCGTAGTGCTACCATATACAGACTGTGGAGCATTGATCTATAGGTGACAGAGCATGCTGGGAGTCATAGTGCTACCATATACAGACTGTGGAGCATTGATCTATAGCTGACAGAGCATGCTGGGAGTCATAGTTCTACCATATACAGACTGTGGAGCATTGATCTATAGCTGACAGAGCATGCTGGGAGTCGTAGTTCTACCATATACAGACTGTGGAGCATTGGTCTATAGCTGACAGAGCATGCTGGGAGTCGTAGTTCTACCATTTACAGACTGGAGCATTGGTCTATAGCTGACAGAGCATGCTGGGAGTCGTAGTTCTACCATATACAGACTGTGGAGCATTGGTCTATAGCTGACAGAGCATGCTGGGAGTCATAGTTTTATCATATACAGACTGTGGAGCATTGGTCTCCAGCGGACAGAGCATACTGGGAGTCGTAGTTCTACCATATACAGACTGTGGAGCATTGATCTATAGCTGACAGAGCATGCTGGGAGTCGTAGTTCTACCATATACAGACTGTGGAGCATTGGTCTATAGCTGAACCCCATTTCTTAACTGAAATTACAGCAGAAGTTTGCAGGTCATTGGGTGTAACACAAAAATAACCACTTCTTATGATCTTCAGTCAAATGGACTGGTGAAGAGATTGAAAGTTAGGTAAATCATATAAGACCAGTGGGAAAATTGGGCTGTATTGCTTGCCTTTGGCTCTCATTTCCCTAAAACATATAAGGGGTCTGGATCAGCACGTTACTCCCCATGGGTTAGTGGAGACCTGTGATGTATCCACAATTGACTTGGCTCAAATGGAAAGGGCATTAGTGGATGAGATTCAAATGTATTCTGTAAGTGATCAGTAAACAGCTATCGGTGTAAGAAGGACTACGCCATCCTGCTACAGGAAGCTGCTAATTGCAGCTGACACCCTCCCCGGCATCTACTTGGATGCGACCTGGTGCACTGTGTGTCACTCCGATCAGGACCCCCGTGGCGAGTGCGCTGATTGGTTAACATGGCGGCTACAAGCCTTGTGAAGGCTTGTGTTGCCATGTTTCCCGTTTACCACTTCCTGTCCCGCCATCTTTGTTCACCCTTTTATACAATGCAAAAAGGGGTACTAACGATCGTGCCCCCTAGTAGACAAGTACCCTGTGGGGGCTCAATGTAAAAATAACAAAAAAATAGAAAATAATGTTTAAAAGTATAAAAAAAATGTAAAATATTAAAGTACAAACCACCACCACTCCCTTTTGATATTTAACAAACAACATTTTAAAAAAAATTACACGTTTTGTATCGCCCTGTCCGTAAAAGTCCTATCTATTAAATTATAATGTATCCCGTACGCTTCACGTTTCCTAAAGATTGGAATAAGGGTATGTTCACACGGCCTATTTTCAGGCGCAATTGTGCGCATATTTCGATGCATATTGCTCTTAAAGGGGTTGTCTCGCTACAATGATTGGGTTTTAATTAAAAGATCTTTAAAAAACAAGCAGCTTTGCAATATATGTTCATTACAGATGTCCTACTGATTTTGAGTTATCCCTGGTAGTAGGAGTACATCAGCTCCTCAAATCACTATAGCCACCGACCTGTTGATTTTTATCTCACTGGCTGCCAGTGCTGGTGACTCATCTGCTTCTGAATACAGGTCGGAGCAGAGAGCCCCTCCCGCACAGTATGTTTCTGTAGGGAAGGGAGGGGGAAGGGGGGGTCTCGCTTCTGTGTCTGTGTAGCTGTGCTGCCTGGATTAACCCTGTGTGTGCCTGCTCTCTACACAGATTGAGGAGAGCAGAGGTGAGGCTGATCTGTAGTCAGTAGGATGTGACAGCAGTGAAGTGTGTTACTAGATTCGGCATGTGTCTGTGGAGCTTTGACTATACTAATAGAACAGATCAGGGGGGCATGTGAACGGTTCCTATCCCTCCCTGCTCTGCTGTGTTAGTGACACATCGTGATTATAGTAACTCGCTTCACAGCTGCCCTGTGTCTGTTCTGACAGGGTTTGTTTGTTGTTGCTTGAGATGTCAGTGGAGATTTGTATGCTAAGCAGGGGGTATAGGAACCTTTACATCCCCCCTGCTCTGCTATTAGCATACACAGCTTCACAGACCTCTGGCTCCATAGCCACATAGATCAGCCCTCTCCCTGCTGTCTCCTGACTCTATGGAGAGGAGCAGCAAGAGCTCGGCCACAGCAGCACAGTGCAGCTGATCCAGCAATGAGCAGCAGATCTAGGCAGGCACACACAGGGTTAACTCTGGCAGCAAACCCCCTCGACCGCCCCACCCCCGCTGTATAGAAGTTACTGCAGTTGGAGGAGGAGAGCTGTATGTGTGCTGAGGGGAGGAGAAGAGGCAGACAAGAAGCACGCCCCTAAATTCAACAATCCTATAGTGCCAGACACAATGAAGTAGGCTGAAAGCCTGTAGTGAGACAACTCTCTTAAGGGTGTGTTCACACGGTGTATTTTCGGCGCGCATGTTGTCGCCTATTTGCGCCCTAATACGGGCGAGATGTGCGCCGAAATTACTGTATTCCATAGTTCTCATAGAGAACTATGGATTACGCCTCCCCCCGATCATATTGTACGAGCGGGGAGATAAGTGACATGTCATGAAAGTAATGCATGTCTATGGGGTCACCACCACCCCCGCACCGCGGGAGTATGCGCTGATCAGTGCAAGCTCCCGAAGCACACAATGTTGTACCGTCCGAAACGCGTCAGCTTTTAACTTCGAGAGCCATGTAACACTGTGGAGGTGTAAGTTTTATCTGCACTAATAAAAGTCATTAAGTTTTATTACAAGATTTGGACTCGCTGGATCACTCCTTTTCCTTGGGATTCAGAATATATGTAACACATCCTTTATACTGAAGAGTGAATTTCGTAAAAACAAAACCCCCACGTTTTTTTCACTTTATGCCTCACTTAGTATTTTGTTGCAGTTTCACAGTATATTTTATGGTACAGGGTATGGCAACATTACAACGTACATCCCGACCCGCAAAATAAAACGCCTCATATGCCTATATAGCTGTAATTATGTAAAAAAGTTAGAGCCATATTATTATGACCAGAAAGGAAGTCCTCCACTTATTGAGATCACGCATGAAAAACACGTTTTGAATCTGCAACTTTGTTTCTAAATAAATGAGGATACTAAAGTAAATCCTAGTGTCCCCACGTTTGTTTCCTCCTTGCTCCGTCAACTCCGAAGTAAAACTGAGGAGTTATATTGACTTTGTAAGTTTATTCCAATTCCAAGAATGGGGTGTTCATCACTGGTGAAGGGCCCATCTGCTCTGTGCCCATTGCTTTGTCATAAAAATCAAAATTTCTATTATTTAATTTGGACCTAAAGGGTTATCTCCACCAGTCAAGGTTGTATGTTTAAATCCAAACCATGAGTTGTCAGGGTTGTCTGACCCCTCACAGCCTCTGCTGGGTTCATGATGTGACTTGACAAGTCATCGTTAAGCACCAAACTCAGACTTCCTCTAGTTTGTCCATAGACGTGTGTGAGTATCCATTAATCATGTCTTACATATCCACCATCAGCTTTTGAGGTAAGGAATGTGCTATGTACTTCTAGACCAGGCATCCTCAAACTGCGGCCCTCCAGCTGCTGGGAAACTACAACTCCCATCATGCATTTATATAATCTATAATAGTGGGAATGATGGGAGTTGTAGTTTCCCAACAGCTGGAGAGCCGGCGTTTGAGGATGCCTGCTCTAGACTGTTAGAGATGAAAAAACGGAATAGGTAGGGCCAGATCATAGAAAGGACATGTCAATAGGCCCCCATATCTTAATAGCTCTCCTAAAGGGGTTTTGCCACGATGTAATGTTGATGTGGGATCCTCCAAAATGGGTATTTAATCACTTTTCTAAATATATGTGATTACAAAAAGTGAAGACTCTGAGAGCTACAGCATTTCTCAATCCCCCTTAGTTACCTGAAAGCTTGCATTAGACACGACCAGAGGAGCTGACAGGCCGCGGCTTACATGAAACACTTCTTATCTGATGACAGGGAACATGAATGAGCTTTCAAGGGGCTGGGTAGAAAGAGCAGTGTATGAGCCTGTGTCTTGCTGTATATAGAATCAACTGTTGTAAAGTTATTATTTGAGTTAAGTTTTGAGACGCTCCCTTCTTCCTCACTCTCTGCTCACCCCTCCCTCTCTCCCCTGCAGCCTTCATGACTCAGCATGATTTGTTTATATTCTACTCCCGTGCTGATAAGGAGGTAAGTAACTCAGTCCTGGCAAAACCCCTTTAAGGCCTGGTTCACATCAGCGTCGTAGGTTCCATTCGGAAACTCTGTCGTAAATTCCATTCAGGATAACGATGAAGATAATGAAGCAAGCTATGCTATTTTTGCCATAAAAAAAATGGACACCACAGTGGAAACCCGACGGACTCCATTGTAGTCAATGGGGTCCCTCAGGCACCATTGGTGTCCATTGTAAATCAAGTCTGATTCCACCTCTGCAACAGAATTTCTGATGCACATGTGAACCAAGCCTAAATATGATCCTTTCCAGCCTCTGATGTCTGGCATGTACCTGTGTTGTGGAATGTACAAGGTGAAATGTCTATTTCACCCACAAGATGGCTCCCTCATTCAGACTGCACCCAAGATGATGTAAGAGAACTACGGATGGCAGAATGAACCAAATTAGAGCATAACCAATCATGGGCTGACAAGTATTCTTATCTATGTGTTTTGCGTGGGGGTCTGCACTAGTACTTTGCACCCAACCCTGAACAATAGGTTATAAAAGCTGCTGTTTACTTGAAATAAACAGGAAGTGTCTTTCTACAGAGCTGGGAGTTCAGTGTGTGATTTCTTCTGTGCATGCACCTTAAGGCTATGTTCACACGGCTTATTTCGGGGCGTATTTGCGGATGTAATTACGTCTGCAAATACGTCCCGAAATACGTTTCAAATACGTGTCACAAAGTGTGGCAGGTATTTCTTGTCCTAAATACATTCCCCATTCTTTACTATGGGGATTTATATCGTGAAATACGCCTCAATAAGTGACAGGGGACTAAATTTTACGATCGATGTGAACGATGAGGCGTATTTTACATTGGAATTAATGCTAATCTAGTTGTTCATTATTTGAAAAGTATTTCGGGACGTATTTGCAGACGTAATTACGTCCGCAAATATGCCCCGAAAATAAGCCGTGTGAACATAGCCTAATACATCCGATTAGAAAACCGGTTGACAATCGTGATTCAGTACCATTTAGGTGCTGATCCAAAACACCTGAACACAGTTAATTTCATATTATAACAGTTATACACAATTCACAAAAAGTTAGGGACATTTGGCTTTTGGTTGAAATTTCAGGATGAAAATAACATTTCATGATTTTTATTTTTTTTTAAATCACTAAATGAGCCCATCTCTTCCTTTTAGATGCACCTGTCCAACTGTTCAATGTTTAAGAACTTTTTGCACAACTTGCCGATCTCTAACAAGGAGCTTAATGGCCCAAATCCCAAAAGGTGTTTGAATTGCCCAATAAATTTTGGGGATCAATTTGAATTGATTATTTTAATTATATTTCCCTCCTATCCTGCTGTTCATATGTTACATGACATCATGAGATCAAGATACAAAAAAAAACTTACAATTGATCAGCAGGAACCTCACCATGCCAGGCTTCAACAGGATCTCAGATGGAAGTGGGGCAGCTGTATGAGGGGGAAGTAGTGACAATTTTTATGAATTTTGTAGGCAAGCAAAATTTTGAATTTAAACGTCCTCCTCACCCTCTGTTCATATTTTGCATAAGGGAGATCAATAAAAAAAAAACTTTAAAATTGATCAGCAACCCCCATTGCCGGGCTTCAAGCGGATCCCTCAGAGGAAGTGGCCACTAAGGGGTTAGGGGCATTTTCCCCACTGCAGGGGTTTTTGGCTGGTTTTTCATGCGGGTCCATGTAAAACCCGTGAACATCCCCCCCTGCACAGGGTTTTCCCTTTGGGGGGGGTTTTTTTCCGCCTGCGAACATTTACAAGCACAATCTTCCATCCCGGTTTTTTGGACAGAATCTGTGCTTGTAAGGGGAGGCTTTTTTTCTACGCTCATTTTGGGAAAAGCCTCCCCTCCCCCGGCCCCCCCCCCCCGGCGGGGGACGGGCGTAAAACAGGGCAAAAAACCGACCGTTTTTACCCTTTTCCGGGAACGCACCCTAAGGGCCGTTTTCACACGCTTTTTTTCCCCCGGGTTTGGGCATGCCCACAAATGCACGTGATTTTCGGCTGGTTTTTCATGCGGTGTGCTCTATGTAAAACCGCGGGCAGCAGTCCCCCACGCAACATGTTTACCCGTCCGCGCGTTTTTCGCCTGCAACATTTTACAAGCACAATCTCCGTCGGTTTTCGGACAGAATTCTGTGCTTGAAGGGGGAGGGCTTTCCACTGTCTCATTGCGGAGAAAAGCCGCCGCTCCCCCCCCGCGGCTGTGGGGACGGCCGTAAAACAAGACAAATAAACCGACCGGTTATTGTCCTCTGCCGTGGGAACGCACCCTTAGAGTGTCACAGAGTGTCATCAGCAGGTTGTAACAGAGATAGAGAGAGACTGGGAGAGTCACGGAAAGGCAAAGAGGTGGATGTCCTTTGGCTCTGTTATGGGAGCTTCAACAGGCCCCAGACCTCTCCTTGTGTGGTGCCCGAATTATAAATGAACTCAAAAGTGTATGTGCACATACAATCGTACATAAATGTCATAAATGTACCTGATATCCATAACAGCTTCATCACATATTGATGACTGCTTCATTGTAACCAATGCTCTGCGGGACCGGATGATGATGAATGCCGCACAACTCCAGGTATGTTTAAGGGAGGGGGGAGGCAAACCAGTGTCACCTCCGATTATTTGTAACTATTTACATCAGTGTTGTCTGCGGGTTAGACGACCAACAAGGGTACCTGACCACCCACCAGGCGTGAGCCAGGGAGCATCTACATTGAACGAGGGACCAGTGATCCTCAGGGCTGTTCAGTGATGAAAGTCGATTCACTCTGAACAGAAATTATGGCTGCCAATGATGCTGGAGACGTCAAGGAGAGCGCTGTGCATCAGTCACTGTTGTCACCAGACGAGCCTTTAGTGGTGGTCATATTAGTGTAGGCAGGTGCGTCTAATCAATACAGAACTGCCCTACACTTTGTGAAGGGTGCAGTGACTCCCCGGGAAAATAACATCATTAATCCAGTCATTGTGCCTCTAAATGAACAACACAGGGATAAATTCATCTTCATGGACGACAATGCTCCAGCTCATCGAGGTGGCATCATTAGGGAACGGCTGTTGGAGACTGGGTGACCTCACATGGAGTAACCTGCAATTTCTCCAGACCCGAACAGCCTAGAAAACACGTGGGATCGACTAGATCACCATGCAGAAGCTCGTAACTCCGTTCCACTGAACCTCATTGACCTGAGGGGCGTCCTTCTAGAAGAGTAGGAGCCTCAGCAGTTCAATGACCTGAGGGGCGCCCTTCTAGAAGAGTAGGAGCCTCAGCAGTGAGTAACTGGACTTGTGAACAACAGGAGACGTGGTTGTCGAGCTGTAATTGATGCTCAAGGCCACAGGACACACTATTGAAATATTGATATTTTCCGATGGTGCTCACCCTCCACTGTTATTGGATTTTGTGTCATTACATTTTTTTGAGATGAGAAAATGAACATTGCTACCAGTGAAATGGCCTCAGGATAAAATATCACTGGAGCATGAAATATGTTTTCCATAAATTTCACCCGAAAGCCAAATATCCCTAACTTTTTGTAGGTAGTAGAGTATGGCGATATTATATAGCTCTGTTATATGGGCATTGTGGTGGCACTATTACTACAAAAATTTATCATGTATAATAAAATGTTACCGAACCTTCTAATATATTTTAGCCCACTTGTCTGGCTATTGCTGTCTAAGGGCTCGTTCACACGTTTTTTGATGCTTATTTTGAGGCGTTTTATGCGCCATGAACACTAAAGTATAGAGGCAGAGAAAACCGCCTCGGCCAGTCCATGTTGTTTTTGCGTTGAAATTCCACACTTGCCAGCAAAATTTGCAAAAAGGCAAACAATGAAATTAAAGTATTTAGTGTGCACCTCCCCTAGGACTGTTTTTGTTCCACCTAGCAACCCATCAGAGCGCAGCATTGCTTTCTCCATAGTAGTATAAGAAATGGAAGCTGAGCTCTGCTTGGTTGCTATGGGCAAAATGGACAGTCTTACTTTGAATTTTAATCATACTTATCAACTCTCCCTGATCGTCAGGGAGACTCCCAGAAAAAGGGGAATCCTTCCGGTCTCCCTGAAGAGTTGGTAAATCTCCTGCTTTGGTAGGTTTGCCACCAATCTGATAAACCACCGGCAGGGACGGTTTTACTACCAGGGGGCAGTGCCGGCATTTTATTTGTACCGGCCATATCAAATCCTGGTAACTTTTAGAATACACTCTATTAGGGTATGTTCACACGGTTTATTTGGGCACTGTTTTTTCAGCGCCCAAAACAGTATCAAAACTTCACCTGAAACGCGCTTCTTCAGAAGACGAGGTTTTAGCAAGGGCAAAAATGCTCCAAGAAATGCTCCAAAAACACGTCACGCACTATATAGACTAGTGCAGCATATATGGCTGAAAAGGGGCCAAACAGTCACAAGTTGACAAAGTTTGGTCGATTTTATCCTAAGCCTATATGGCAGCTATATCACTTTATACATCTGAGGACTTTCTTACTGGCTGTGGGTATATACTGCTGGTGCCAGGGTAAAGCATCATGAGACGCCGCCCTGACATCACTTGGTGCAGAGGGACCACATTGTAGCTTGGCTCTGAAGGAAAGCTGATTGATGTGCTGTTACCCAGCCTGGATCTGTTAGGAGACCCAAACACCAGTAAAGCTAAGGAAACATACCCCTTTTCAGCTTTCCTCCAAATCTTTCACAGATGTGACAAAGGGTTTTGGGCTTTGCAAAAGAGGGGTGTCATGTAAAACAGGGGGTGGGCCCAATAAAACCTCAATCGGTAACGAAATTCAAAATCTCCCTAAGGCCACTTCCAAACTTGGCAAGAAATTTTTTTAATACAAAATGTTAAGGGTTTTTCTGTTCACAAACGCAAGCAGGAGTTTTTGAAAATGTTGGGGAAAGGGAAACTTTCACCCAAATAATTAAAAAAATTTTCTACATTAATACAAAAGTATAAAGGGACAAAAACCATTGATCTCCCTCATTGATATTTTAGGGAAATTTGAAAATTACAAGTCCTTTTTTGTCTCGTTCCCCACCCCGGTCATTTTCTCCTGTTCTCGGGTCTCGCTGGGTTTTTACCCGCTCTGTACGTGTTGGGGAGATTTCCTGGAAATGCTGATCTGAATTTGCTAGTGGTGATTTCTCCGGACCAAAAAAAAGAGAGATTAGACCAGTATAATACAGGTCCTACAACAGCATCGGACCATGAGACCCTCAGTGTAAGAAATCTGATCCTATTCAAATTTAAAAGAAATCTTGTAAACCCGGGGGTTCTGGGTGACCACCACTTGTGACATCCATAACACTATCCATATGGGTTTTCGCACAGCTTTTCATAGACCTGAAACAGCACAGGCTCTGATTGTTATACGATTTCCCCCACTTACCCCCGGCTCCCACTTATGTACACAGAAATCCTCTGAGCGCTCCATCCAGTGTACTATGCCTTTATTAAAATTAACATTCCACTCATTTTGTGGCCAAAATATTGTGCTGATTAATGTCTCCCTTTCTGTAAAAGGACCACAGCGCTAATAAATTGTACATTTCTCACAGAAGCCACCTCTAGGGGGAGATAAATGCATTTGGCATTTTGAAGCCTGTACAGCCGCCATACACAGGAAGCAACAAACACATCACCAATGTTTGGTTTAAAGTTTTTTTTTATTTCAAGACTCCATTCACGTTTTATCCATATTAATGTGATCACATTTATTGCATCAGTGATTTTACTTGATTATGCAATATCCACTGCGTCAATCTATGCCTTGTATTATGAGATGCGCTGTACTTGATATCAGTACATAGAGCGACATGTATGTACGGGGCGTCGCCAAAAGTCTGGCGTCTTTTCAGCCCGAAAACTAGCGCAGCTGTGTTTGCTCTATTTTTAACTAGGTGCACTCCAATATCAGACACATTACTGAACGCCCGCGGCACTTTGTAATGCACCTGAGATCGGGGGCGAGATGGAGGCGGGGCGCACTACAACCGTACAAAACTACAAATTTATAACTTTAGTACTGCAAATCCAGACGCATTACTGCTGGAACAGGTAGAGCACTTTAAAAGTGGTTTACCTGAGCCCGAATTGTCGCTTAGTAGCTAGAAAGTGCTAAATCTATGACCCACAGTAGAACAGGTTAATAGATTCAGGGACATTCTACACTACTAATGCGTGCAAAAAAAATGGTGCCTGAGCGCCACAGTACATACATGTAGCCCATAATTTTTGTATGTTTCTCCACTGTTATTTGATCACATTGTGTTAATTATGTTAATAAACTTGAAACTATTTAAAAAAATAAATACCATGTATACTCAAGTATAAGCCGAGTTTTTCAGCACAAAAAATGTACATATACCTGCCTATGGGGGACATTAAACTGCCTACACCTGCCTATGGGGGACATTTACCTGCCTATGGGGGACATTAAACTGCCTATACCTGCCTATGGGGGACATTAAACTGCCTATACCTGCCTCTGGGGGACATTAAACTGCCTATACCTGGCTATGGGGGACCTTAAACTGCCTATACAGGACATTAATCTGCCTGTACCTGCCTATATAATTTTATTGGTATCCATTTTTATTTTTGAAATTTATCATTAGCCGCTGCATTTTCCACCCTAGGCTTATACTCGAGTCAATAAGTTTTCCCAGTTCTTTGTGGCAAAATTAGGTGCCTCGGCTTATATTCGGGTTGACTTACTGTTTATTCGACTATATACGGGTAAACAAAAAATAAATGCATTTGGCTTTAGATGCTGTATATTTGGACTATAAAACACAACTGGTTTTTCGGTGGAATAAATCTGTTTTTTTTATTTTTAAAATGGGAAAAAGGGGAGTGTTTTGAACTTTTTTTTGAATCAGATAATTTTTATTGAAAATAAAACTCACTTTTTACAAATGAATAGATAGTTTGTGTGGACTCAATATTATAATCTTCAATAAAAAAATATATATACGAGACCAATCATATCAAAATCACTTATTTTTTGACAAACAGTAAACCAAACCTTTTCCCTTAGTCCCACCCACCCCAAAAGAGAAGCAGAGCCCCTTCAATAAGGAGACTTGGGGAGTGTTTTAAGCTTTTAATACTCTTTCTATTTTTTTTGTATTTCAAAATCTTGTACTTTCAGTTTCCCTAGGGTACTTGACCATTAGGGGGCGCAATCACCTGTACACTGTTCTGCTACAGTAATATATTGCTGAACAGTGTACGATAATGACTCTCTTATTAAACCTCACATCAGGCAGGGTGTTATAGTAGTAAGATGGCAGCCATGGAAGTGTTCAAAGGCCCCCATAACAACTGTTTAGCACCCCACAATCCCAGAACAGAGGGGGTCGATTAGGCAACGAAACAGTGCACAGCAGAATTTTTCAGCCGTGGTTGTGTTTATGACAGCATCCAAGGCATTAAAAAGATGAGCTTGGAGTGAATTCTAGCTATGCTAACTGTGGCATCCACCATTGGAGGTAAACTCGTTGGCACGTGCAGTGTCTCCATCTAATCCTTCCGACCATTAAATATTTAGGAGTCATGCCTGAGTGGGTGCTTCATTGTAGTCTGCCAAGCGGATGGCATCATTTTCCACTACGTCTCATGCATTACATAATGTAAGGGATTTAGGAAAATCTTTTGTTACTGAGTTAAAAGACCTATAAGCCGGTGATCACTGGAAACATATGTGAGCTTCAGAATAGCCCTAGAGATGCTTCTTGTTTTACCGTTGTAATAAAATATTCATCGCCCCAGTAATCCCTATTGTTCTATTCTGTGCTTCTTATGGTGAATGATGAAAGATGTCACTGATGTTCTTGGAGATTAACAATAAGGACAATGATATATGGGACCAGGTCAGTCCCTGTCCTGGAGATGCTCTGTACAAGAGCTCCCCATTGTGAATTGATCCCAATATTCAGTAGGACACACAGAGGCAACTCCTCGAAGTAAACACCCATAGAGTCGTCCTTTGCCAAGATTGTCATCACTGCAAGGACTGTGTAGTGGGAGCAAGGTAGAATATAGCTAAGTGTAAATGTGGCCATATGGATATGAAAGGGGTGGGCAATGGCTCTGGTCCAGTCTCGGAAGGGTCCACAGGAGAGCAGGAGAAACCCCCAAGTGGGCCCATGGACAGGGAGGCCTGGTGATGCTTTTCAGGGAGAAACACAAACAAAGAGAGGCAAAAAGCAAGAGTTATGTGCAGTCATGTATAGTAGCTGTAGGGTGGGACCCAAGAATCAACTCCACTAGTGGGCCCCAAGAATTAACTCCACTGGTAAGCCCCAAAAACCAACACTACTGGTGGGCCCCAAGAATTATCTCAACTGGTGGGTCCCAAGAATTAACTCCACTGGTGAGCCCCAAAAACCAACACCACTGGTGAACCCAAAGGATTAACTCCACTGGTGAGCCCCAAAAACCAACACCACTGGTGGGCCCCAAAAACCAACACTACTGGTGGGCCCCAAGAATTATCTCCATTGGTGGGCCCCAAGAATCTACTCCACTACTGGGCCCAAAGAATTAACTTCACTGTTGGACCCCAAGAATTAACTCCACTGGTGGGCCCCAAAAACCAGCACGACTGGTGGGCCCCAAGAATCAACTCCACTTTTGGGCCCCAAGAATCAATACCACTGGTGCGCCAAAAAAAACAACACCACTGGTGGGCCCCAAGAATCAACTCCACCAGTGGATCCCAAGAATCAGTTCCTCTAGTGAGTCTCAGGTACTCCTGTCTAACAGTGCTCTGGACTCTTTCCATTAGCCAAAACGGAGAGATTATTCCTTTTTGGGGGATGCCAGACAACTGCTATATGGTAGCCCATTTATTTGGATAATGCTACATCTCCCCTGTGATGGCCAATGCATGAAAAATGTGTGGTCTCTACCCAGGACTGGAACATACTAATGTAATCACAGGCTTGAAGACTTAGAAGAAGGCCAGGAGACAAAGGTGTTCTGTTACTCTCTACTTACAATTGAGTGTCTACCGGGTTAGAATGATTAATTACAACTTTTGGATTGCAAAATATGCCTAGTGGTGCAATAATCTACCCCTGCCCCCATATAGCTACAGGAAGAAAAGACACAGTTGGTAACAACACAACTGGAAGCTATTAAAAAGCACCTGTGGCCATTTTGGATATGTCTTTCTCAGTAAATCCTTGTGTTCCCTGTGATATAACAATTCTGGATCCTCTTCTCTTATATCTCTGTGTTGTGCTGTTCCTCTGTTATTCCGCCTAAAAATGTATTACTGAATCTGCCAGCTGGGTGTTAATAATTGAAGGTGTGCCCTGCACGGTCTGACATTGTCCAATCGGTGCTGACAATCAGTGTGTACAGAAACACACCCCAAATTGGTAATGTTGTGGATGGGAACAAAGGTTATATATATGTGTGATCCTTTGTGTCTCTATTTTAATGTATTAGTTATTATATACCTCACATATATATAAATATATATAAAATAGGCACACACCTATATAGTACAGCATGTAAAAGCTGTATGTATATCTTTTGTCATTAATGTGTTAAACAAAATGGCCATCTGTAGTAGTTTGTATAGATCGTCGTGTAATCCAAGATGGCACCTAGTCAGAAGTTACACCCTGTGTTCAGACATTCCTGAAGCTGTGAGGAGTGGTCCATAGATAAGGAGGGCCCAAATTTAACCCTCACACCGGCTAAAAGTGATACTCAAACTACTAATTTGCAAAAGGGTATAAAAAAACCAAAACCATTTTTTTGAATAAAAAAAGAAAACACTTTCAAAGCACAAGGCATGTTGTGTTTTTCTTTCTCGTTGGGACCCTTTTTAATTTTTTTTTTTTTTTTAAAAAAAATTTTTTTTTGGGATTTTCAAAAATTTGAACCCGTGGGAAAACATATCTCCCGGACATGTAATAAGGGTCATAAACCCCGTATTTGCAAAAATCTCCGGGGGCCCCCTTGCCTGGAATATGTAGATAATACATAAGAGAAAAAATATCAAATTACAAGGGTATAAAAGAAATTAAATTAAACATAATATCAACATACTAAAGTGCAACTGCGTCTATCTCATCTCTCGTGACCGTGTGGTCCTTAATGGAACCTCGTTACTCAAGGCCAATTTCTCTCAGACCTGAAAGTCTCCCCAACGTGCCCCCAATTATCCTCCCTAACGTACCAACCGTATAATTGAACCTCTGCATAAGGGCGTCTAACCTTCCCTGTCGGAATAATGCGATTCTATGAAGGTTTCTCCAACGCTCTGAAGAACCCTGGGGTTCGAATCTCCTGTGCCTACTCTGTCTCCAGTCCTGTCCCGCTATGGAGATAATCCCTCCTTCTGCTTTAAGACCCCGGAGATTGACTGGAGAGTGCTTCAGCCAAACTGCAAGAGGCATCGTTTGCGCCAAAAGGGCAAAGTGAACTATTCCCCTGGAACCGGTGGAGTTAACTGATTCTTCAGAACCCTCTCCCCCATCCGCATCCGGATGTCCTGGGGACCAAGTGAAGATCAGGAGTTCATAGTGTTTTTCTCTAGGTGACCCCGAATTGAAGCTGAATAAACTGAAGACGATGTACCAGTAGGATGTGATAGCTGCAATTCCCCACGGACCGTGCCATAGGTTCCGTATTTTTTTTTAATGTTGTTCCTAATTTGGGGCAGTGCTGCAATCTAACTGGGTAGTTCTGAGAGGGGGGGAGATTGAAGGCGTAGATGGAGTTGTGTAATTATCGTTGAAAAGAAAGTTTCCCGCCAGGGTCCGTTCTCGCAGATGATGTGTTTCCGTATGCTCACCACGACCCTTCGGGATCCATATCAGGGATCGGTCATTCCATCGGCGCTCCAGTAGTGGAATGCCGAGAAGCTACCCGTTTCCTGGCACCACCCTCTCAAGTCACATAGAGCCTCGATAGACAATATGTCTCCCAGTGAGTGGGTGAACTAAAAGTGTCAAAAACGTTAGGGAAATGGTCTCCTTGGTGACATCCCTAGTCTCCCATTACAGAAATAGAAGATCTGATAGCAGCCAAAGTTTGGAATTGTGTAAGGAGGAACTCTCGAGCATCTCCAGGGGCTTTAGCCAGCTCCGAGAACTCACATGCATTAGCTGTCCCGCGTTTGGCCATAACCCGCCACCCTCCACTTCCTAAACCCAACAGATTTCTCTGACCCAGCGGAAACTCGGGGTGGGTTCCCAATGGGCATGGTCCTTGGAGAGAGCAAAGGAAAGGACATAAGTCGTTTCCTCCCTCTTTTCAGGCCATTATTGTGTTCGGAACAATGGAGACAACATAATCAAAAGAGATGCAACTTAGGAACCTGGTATGGGAGCAGGCCTGTGGGTGGCCAAGGGCGCATCAGCTCTCTTCTAAACCCAATACGAGAAGGCGGGAGCGACCCCCAATCCAGTCTAGCATGTGACGAGTCAGACAGGCCAGGTTATAACCCCTAACATCTGGAGATTCAGCCCACCTGCCTAACTGGCAGGATCAGTTATGTAGCGCAATACGGGGGTTTTTCCCTGCCCATATAAATCTGGAGAAGCATGAGTTAATGTGGTTGATGTCTGTTGTTTGAGCAGGAAGGGGAAAGGT
The DNA here is from genome assembly GCA_025379985.1 of Phyllomedusa bahiana. Taxonomy (NCBI): domain Eukaryota; kingdom Metazoa; phylum Chordata; class Amphibia; order Anura; family Hylidae; genus Phyllomedusa; species Phyllomedusa bahiana. The sequence goes on along the minus strand of JAODAL010042381.1, from coordinate 3,276 downwards.
CTGTAGGGGGTATAGCAGTTTGTGGGAAGCACCAAATTTTATGGCGGGGCATCTACCGGCGATGACAGGGGCAGTTGAGGTCCAACGCTTCAGACCCTGGGAGATTTATTTAAATAAGAGGGGGAATATTTAAACTTATACATCGAGTCTGGGTTCCACCCACCTTGATACCCAAAAAATGTTTGTGTTCCTGAGCCCCGGGTAAGCCCTAATCCCATTTTCCCGCCCACTGGGACTGTGATAGTTCGGGCCAATTTCTAACAATTCACTCTTGGACACGTTTATTTTTAAACCCTGATAGCGTGCCGAAATATCGCAGCAATCCAGCACTGGTGAGAGCTGGGTCAGGGGAGCAGACATGAATATATGAGATCGTCCCAAACAAAGGGGTTTTTCACCTCTTTGTCTCCTACCGGATCCGAAAGAGGTCAGAATCCTCAAGTACCCGAGCCAAGGGTTCTAAGCCAAATTAAAAAGTAAGGGGAAAGTGGACACCCTGCCTTGCCCCTTTCTGGAGGGATTTTTGGAAAAAGGGAAACCCGAGTATGAATTTGGGCTGTTGGGGCATCATAGAGGGCAGAGAGGACAGACCTAAACGTCCCTGTAATTCCCCATGGTACCCAAAGGACAAACCAAAGCCAGTCCCCATCGCACGTTATCAAAGGCCTTTTCTGCATCTAAGGCCACCAGGACGGGCCCTCTCTCCTGGCAATGGTTTGTGTCGGACCCTTTCCAATACCGCTAGCACTTTCCTAAATGTTTCCCACGCCGCTCTCCCTTGATGAAACCCTTTTGGGAGGGTCAATCAATTGGGGCATAAACCGGCGAGGCGATCAGCCAGTATCTTAGACAAGATTTTTTGGTCAATGTCTATGAGGGATATGGGCCTATATGATGCAGGGAAACAGCGGGTCTTTCCCTTTCTTCGGGATAATTTTAATGTATGCGTTTTTTGATTCGGGCGGATAGGGCTCATTAAATTTAAAATCGAGTTGTAATATTCGTGAGGATGGGGTTGATCTGATCCCTAGGATTTTGTATACTCCCCGAGAACCCATCAGGTCCCGGGGCCTTGCCTGCCTTCAAGGGGCGAATAGCCATCTTGACCTCCCCCCTCAGTTATTCCGCATTCAGTCCTTTCCCTCTGGAGATCTGACAAGTGCGGCAATTTTACTTTTAGAGGAATCCCGTCCTCCCCTCTAAAGACCTCTGATGAGTAAAAGTGTGGCATAAAATTGTCTGAGCGTTGTCATTAACCCTTTTTGGATCAGAGGTAATTAGTACCCTTCCGTTTTGCGGAGAGCTTATATGTGCGCGGTTTTTTAGGCCCCTTTTCAGCAGCCGGGAAAGGAAGTTTCCCGGATTTTTTTCCTACTGAAGAGTGTGGAGTGTAAGTGTGACCTATGTAAATTCCCTGTTTCGATCTGCCCAAAGGTCAAAATCCTTTGGCCTGTTCCCACCCGCTTGGGCTTATCAGAGCTATCTCCAAGATAGGTCTTATAAGGCTCCCTAACTCTTTCTGAGGCAGTCAGGTACGCCTCCTTTAGTTTGCGTTTATAATAAGGGTATAGGCTATGACCCTGCTCAAAAGTTACCGCCTTCGCGGTTGCCCAATAATAGAGAGGGGTCGCCCCGGTGAGCAGTTGTCCGAAGCATAGGTCATCCACCAACCTCTAACCATCTCTGCGAAAGAATCCGTCTTTGCGAGATAGGCAGGAAACTTCCAGATAAAATCTGTACCCTGTGGGAAAAATTTCATCAAATCTACTGAGATTGGGGAGTGATCAGAGATGACCATGTTCAAAATTTTGGCATTTTTGACTCTGGGTTGGAGGGAATCAGAAACCAGAAGATGGTCGAACCTAGACCACGACTGGTGAACCGGGGAATAGTAAGTGTAGTCCCGTTCATCGGGATTTCGTTCTCTCACAATTCATGAAGACTAGCGGAGTCCATGAGGTGGCTTAAGACTCCCTTTTGAGATGTGGAAATGCCCTTGTTATTTACTTGGGATGCCGGCCCTCCCCTTCTATCTTCGACCTGATCTACAACTGCGTTCATGTCTCCTCCAATAATTTGGCATTGGTTTTGATCGGTGCAAATCCTCTCCGCTAACTCCTTAAAAATACCCGGTTCTGACCATTGGGTCCATAGATATTAAAGATGCTTAGGTCACATTCCCCCCACTTAATGACTAGAATGGAGACTCTACCCTCCAGATCATGCTCATGTGAAACCAGCTCAAATGGAAAATTTTTGTGAATAAGCGTGACTACCCCTGCCTTACCCAGCACGGACGGGGACCCAAAGGCGTGGCCCACCCACAGCTTCTCCAATCGCTTAATGTCATCAGCTTTCAGATGTGTTTCCTGCAGGAGGACCACATCAGGGCGGAGCCTCTTTAGATGCCGGATCACCTTCATCCGTTTATTTGGGGAACGGAGCCCCTTTATGTTCCAGGAGATGATCCGCATATAAAGGATATTTCGATATGGGAGAGCTGTGGGCTGGCACTGAGTGTTTCTGGAAGGGCCGGACTTTTTAGGCAGATTTTCTGGGGCACTAAGTCAGAGAAAGATAAATGGACGCAGTAAAACATAAACAAATCAAAACAGGTAAACGACATAATAAGCATGTAAACCTTTGCCAATCGGCAAGAACGTACAATGACGCTGACGTGGGGGCTGTTGCGTGCCCGCCTTCAATGCGTTGAGAGGACTCCCTTTTTTCCATTAGCATGAAGAAACTTTTCCCCGACAAGAACCCTTGCCCCCCCTCCCCCACCGGCAGAAAATCCTTAAGATTTCTAAAGTTCTCAGGATTGGCCTATAATCAGTTATGTGAGGAGAGCACTTGCATCTCAAGACAGTCTAGAAGGACCCCTATGACAACTCTTGCCTTCGATACAAGGGACATGATCCACGGATGTTCATACAGGCCACCCCCCGTCCCAGAACCTGATCCTCGCCAAGCAGGGTGTCCAGTCTCCTCAATCAGGGGTAGAGTCCCGTCGGCGTCTCCGTCTCGGCTGACGGCTTTCTTTAGGCAAAAGTGGAGGTGGTGACAGAGATCGCGAGCGAGCCCACGAGGTCTCTTTCTGTCTCCCCCCTGGAGGTCTCAAGGGTTCAGCTGCAGTCGTCTCAGGTGATCGGGGTGGCGAGCTGGGTTTTGGAGACGGTATCCCTCTGGAGCTCATAAGGTCGCGCAGATCCCTTCCGCTTCCACAGCCGAGTTAAGAACCTGGGCGGGCCATCAGGATCCAGCACCTTGAGGTGG